>QEOT01007521.1:62419-162269 GCA_003123785.1 Pterocarya stenoptera
AACAATGGGTTCTTCAATTACTGCATTTACAGCATTGATCATCTCGTGTGAAGTAAAACCATCATCCTTCATGTAAAATAAGTGCAACACTCTAGTCATTTTCCAGAACAAATCCTTGCATTCTCTTGGAATCAGGCTGCCTTTCTCCTGCAAAACTAGTTTCAACAGTTCTCTCCTCTTAGTAGCAATAAAACTCTTCATCTCCTTAATGGCCTCTTCTTCAGTAATAATACCACCGCCATGAATTATACACAAAGATACAGCATTTAATTTCCCTTCCTCAGATTCCCTCTGCAACATAAGTCAATAGAGATTACTAACACTAGAACAAACCGTATTGGAGGAGAAATTCGCAACTTTTTTCCTAACTTTATTTCTTTTCTTGTTTGGGGAGAAGGTTATAGTACCTTAAAGCTCCGAATATCATTGAGAAGACGCCCACAAGTGCTCATAAGCTCATATAGATGACGGATTTCTGGATCTTGAACAACCTTACCTGAAAGCTTAGGCCCGACAAGATAGAGTGTTGGGAGGACGATAGGCCCTAAGGCGAATGATTCATATCCATTTTTCATATAGTCATCCATAGTTGGCACTGACTTGTCTCTCAGCCACTCAGCTTCCCTCAACACAGATTTGAGTAAATCCAACCACTGCAATGAAAGCATGGCAACATCATCTCTATTTTAATGAATAAATAAATAATATGAGAAACCTCTTAAAGGATTTTTTTCTTTAAGATAACTTTTAAACCTAGGTTCAGATGGTCCATGTCCAGAAATCTGTACATTACATGGAACTGACAACTTGGAGTGAAGTAGTTGTACCAGGGTCTTAGAGGAGATCAGTAATCCTGTTAGAAAGCTTTGGGTAGTAATATACCAAAAGAGAAATACAATAGAAATAGGAAAAACAGGTAAGATTTCATCTCACAATATCAATTAAATCGCTTGTCACCCTACGTCCTTGCCGTGTGAATGCTTTGTCCCCAATCTCACAGATTGTGCTTTTAAGTGCTGAAAATAGAATTTCAACATTCACAGAACAACAATCAGTGCTGACATTTACGTCCCACCTGCAGTCCAGTTTCCACATAACCAGAAATCACAGACTGATAATGGATTCAACCAAAGCAGAAAAGGAATGTGAAAATAGGGAAACATACCTTTCAACCAGTTGTACAAGGTTTACCAGTTCCTCTTCTGAACCACCAACATCAAAGAAATCATCAACCACTGTTGTAAGCACACCATTTTTGGCCCACGATATGCGGGCATCAGAAAATTCAGAGGAAAAAAGAGTTGCTGCAGCAGAGAAGTAACAGTAGGCCAGCTTCTGCCTGGCAAACTTTAGCTTGTCTAATCGGTTCTCTGTAACCCACCTGCTTATATGCAAATGGATATCATACAAAAAAATAAACAAAAAAAAGATAATAATTTGTTTCCTTTCAATATTGAAGAAAAGAAGAACCTTACTAGCTGACAATATCATCAATTTTTATAAATGCTATGCTCAAGTGGGTACCACTAGTAACAAGAACCCGGAAAACAAGTGATTCCAAGTTAATATGATTTTTAGCAGAAAAAAAAAGAACCCTAAAAGTTGCTTCTAGGTCAATATGCCACCTAATTCTGATACATGAGCAGACATTTGACCTTGCTACAATGAAAAATCCAAAAATGCCCGTCATGACAGGATGGTAGTTGAAAGTACATAAAGATATTCACCTTGCAAGATGTTTAAGTTCTTCACGATGTATTGATTGGCATATGTTGAAGTCTTCCACTGCAAGTTTTAAGAAATCTTCGTTGCCAATATTTAAAGAACTGACATAAGAAGAATAAAAGGATAAAACAGTAATTCAAACAAATCATGGCTCAAAACTCTACCAGAGTTAAAATTTTAATCCAGGGAAAAGAATGGAGGACAAAGAAACCACCATTAGTGCTACCTATAAGAAGTTTTTAAAACCCGTGTATTATTTTTGTTGTAACGCTCAATGGCTCTTCTGGTGGATAACCGTTCCAAATTTGAATGATGGGGAAAACTAAGAGCATCTTCCACCTGAAAAGATCAAAGGTTGCAGTTTTTGTTGCATTATAGAAACAAACATCACTTTATTTGGCAAAAATGAACATTACTAAATAGTAAAGCATGTTCTATTCCAGGAAACTACCTCTTGGCAAAGATAGTTGTTCAGTCCACTTGTGTGAATTGAACCATTGGATAATTCCCATCTCAAGAAATTTCTTGTCCATAAATTTTGTTTCTCCAGAACTGATTCTTCACGATGTATGATGATTTCTGAAGCCCGAAATAATTCCAAGACAGCACCAATGTCCTTCAAATATCCTTCAAGGGTGCTGGAGAAATGATTTTTTTCTGAAAGTTGGCTGAATGGATCTACAGAACAGGATAAGCATATTAAACCTTTTTCCTGACCAATCAAAATACTGCAGGCCATGTCTCCTAAATAACAAAGTACCTGAAGAAACATCATATCCATTAACACGTAACATCCGAAATGCCAATGCACAGGTGGCAGCATCTAAAAATATTTCTTCCTCACCCTGTAACCAGTATCTGTTTCACTGGAAACTTTCATTTTCCAATAAATGATAACTATGTATAATCTACAAACTCATACGAATGTCGGGATAAAACAAATAGTTAGTGCATTCATCTAAAAGTAGCATTGCCTGTATGTTTCTTCCAATACGCTGTTGATCTCCTTCCTGAAATGCTTATCAATTCCCAACCTTTCGAGACTGTCAACCATACATAGACGGGTATATATATCTAGAGGGTAAACTGTAGGAACTGGAAAAAAAACAATTGAAAATAACCAATTGACTGTCAGAGAAATCAGCAATGTAATTGAAAATGCATAGCAAACTATAGATAAGTGTGGAGGGAGAGACCTGCATTTCCAAACTTCTCTAAAAGTGAGCAAAGGTAATTAAGGCAACCAGAATTCTTAAGGTGAGTAAAAGCAGCTGCTGTGGTGGATGGTGAATTAAGGAGTGACCCATTCTCTCTTTGATATTTCATGACCATTTCCCAGTTCTGCGACTTCCCCAGTCCCTCTGAGACATATGCTAAGTAGGTCTTACTCCCTTCTGAATTGCTTCCATAGCATCTGGAATTAGATTTTGGATAGTTGAGTTCGGAGAATTAAGGTCATCATTCTGCAACTAAAACATTCCCCTCTCCTTCTACCGCTATTACATTGCCGCTAACAAGAGTATAAACAGTTATTGGTCAACCTTGATTCAGAATACAACTAAACTTTCTTACAGACCAAAGGAGTTAAGCCAACCAAGCATGATCAAGGTTGCTAATCTTTCTGAAGCCAGCTTGAGTAGGCTTAACCTCACCCAAGTATGAGAAAAGAACTTACAAAATGCCCATCGTTGAAATGGGCATTAGTCAAACATTAGCACAAAAATGTACATTAAGTAATAAAGTTGAGCAGAAACCTACACTAAATTAGAACCATTACCTTTTGAGCTCCAACTCTCTTTTGTGAACCAAATCATCTAGATTCATTGCTTTCAGAGGTATATTCAAATCCATGTTTTTGGCATACTCGATCATGGCAGGAAATATTATATCAAATCCAATAGGGGAAAATTGCTTCCCATCAGTAGCTGCAGCTATATTTGACTCGATAAAGTAGAGGCCTGCAGAAACAGAGAGAACATCTATCTCTTGGACATAAAAGGAGGAAATTTAGCAAGAAGAACAGCAGAAATACCATTATTCATTTGATCTTGACCAACATCCCATTGCTTTAGTGCAAGGATACAAGCTAAGGTAGATAACAGAGCATCTTTAACTAAAAGAGGATCACGGTTAGGAAGACCCCATGAGCCATCACAGAGTTGATTATCTAATAACCAATTTACACACTGAGGGAAAAAAGGGGCCTTCGGAGAATTTGGAGAAGGGACCATCGCCACCCAGGCAGTGTCATATGAGGAAACAGAAAGTTCGACCTCATTGAACATTTTCTTAATTCTTTGTTTAGCCCCCTCAAAGCACTGGATGAATAAAACAAGACATTATATTAATCAATACACACTAAAGTATGAGAATAAAACATAAATATTGTCACTGAATGCAGGATTATCATACCAAAGCTGGAGTCTTGGCTTTTGCTGCTACAATTGGTCCAGGAACCAGAGAAGCTGCTTGAGAACAAAAAAGTCCAGCAGAGATTAAGAAAAAAAATATCTAATTACAACGTCAGAAGAAGTTATTTGAAGCACGTCTATAATTTAACTATTAAGAGAACAGAGAAAAAAGTATCTAATATAAGGAATGGGTTTGTCACTTATGGTTTTGCCATGATTTGAATTGGTTAGATGTTCTAATCCCACCTTTTTAAGGTCAACTAACAATTTTTAATATTTCATTTTCTTTTCAAGGGATATATATTCTAATACAATCAGATGTCATCATGTAGTTTCTCAGTGTCGGCCAATGTTCTTCACAGCCAAACTCTTGTCTGCATAGCTCCTTCCAGTGAATCATATTTTTCCTCTATTAGATGCAGACTCTAGACCGTCTTAAATTTTGTCCCACTTCTCGCAAAGTGGTGCTATCTTTACCTTCTTTAGGCCTGTTCATTTCTTATCCTATCCTTCCTTGTATGGCTACCCATCCATCCCTAATGTCAACTAAATCCTATCTTTAAAGGTGCAAAGTTGCCAATACAATGAGATAGGAAATCCACGAGATAAATAAGCTCCTGCTATTTTTTTTTTAAGTATCAACTATTATTTTTTAAAATAAGAAATTTGGGGTTGATGCACAATGTCACATCAACACAATGGGATAGGAGCAGGATGAAAAAATATATTACTCATGCAAATTATACCAAATAAAAAATCCTGATAATATTATCAAATTAATAGATTTCTAATAATTTACTCTTCCTTTACATTATTTTTCCCTTAATTTTAATAGATTTTCCCTAACTTCCCTTTTAAAGCTGCTTGATACTCTGTTGAGCTATTCCGTAGAATTACTGCAGAATTTGCAAAGTAAAAGAAACAGTCTGTGCCCGTCAAGGTACACACAAATATAGAGAGATAACACTTTCTTTTGCTTAAATGTGTATGCCTTTGATGTCTACAGCATCATGTATTTCTTCATACTAGAAATGTTGAGTCCAAAAACTGAATCCTCCAATTTGAAAATAATCCAAGGCCTCATAAAACTGGCATATCACATTTTTTGGTTCTACAAGTTACTTAAAGTTTACAATCAGACAACTTTGCTAAAACAGAAAATATTGAAAAAACTTGAAAGCCAACAACCGACAAAGGCTCAACGTAAGAACAAGAAACCCAATTCAAAAGAGTTTTGCATGCTCCCGAAAAAAATCCACCAGTAGGGGAGAGAGAGAGAGAGAGAGAGAGATGGAACCTGAAGTGGAAGAAGCTAAACACCAAAGATTGTTGGGGTAGAAGAGAGACATGGTTGTGCCAATAAGAGGAGAAGAGTTTGATGCACTTTGATACTTTATTAAAAAACATAAAGCTTGAAACTTGAAAGAGAGAGTGAGAGATACAGTTTGGAAATGGAGGGATCAATGGATGTATGTAGTCGGCAGGCAACCAGGAATCGAAGTCAGATAGATAAGATGGTGAGAAAGCATCAATATATACAACAAAACTTTCTACAATAAAATTTAGAGCATTAGAAGTTGGTAAAAGTCTGTCGTAACTTGTCATTCTTCCTATTCAATTTTAGTTCTTCTGCTCAAAGTCTGTCCTAAGTTGTCACTTGCTTCCGATTCGGAAAGGGAGCCCCTACAAGCCGGACGTTGTGTAATTAGAAGATTTACACCCTCCAATGGGAGGATGAGACGTGGCAGACATAGTAGATTTACAATAGGAGAAAAGCTTCGAACCGAATGGGTTTAAATAAGATTTTCACACCAGCAAATAATAATGTGCCACGTAGGCGTTTTAGAAAAGCACCGGCTGAACCCGCCTCCACCTGATTTCCCTCTTTTTTCCTCCGAATCTCTCTCCCTCCCCTCCCATCATCTGCAAGCAAACTTCTCTCAAATAAAAAACAAAAACCCTCTCTCTCGTTCTGTACTTTTTTTTTTGTCCCCTTTCTCTTGCGCTTGCTTTTTTTTTTTTTGTTTATTTTCTGCAGAAGCCTTGGTTCTTCCTCCAACCTCGATAAGTCTCTTGCGTTTGCATTTTTCTTTTATGCTTTAAACCATCAACACCTCTGTACTTTCTCCGAATCAGTCGGATTTTTATTTACTTTTCGCTGGAATCATTCACGGAGCTGGAACAAGAAGCCGGCGTTATTATTTTGTGGAGAACTAAGTTGGAACATTTAGATCTGTGAATTTCTTGTTACGAAAAGAACTGAATATAGTGGTATGAAAATCTCCAACTTCCTAGTTCTTTATGTTTCTCGTCGATTTGTGGGTTTATCCGCATCAGACTTTTTTGTTTGAATTTAGAGTTTCATTACATATCGGCTAATACTATATCCGAGTTTATAGACCTACAAGAACTCAAAGAAAGAGGGTTTTTGTTTTCTCTGGGAGAAGCTGTGCAGATGATGGGGTGGGGTAGGGAGAGATTCGGAGGAAAGACGAGGATCAGGTGGACGCGGGTTCAGCTGGTATTTTTCTGAAATGTCTACGTGGCATATTACTATTGGTCGGTGCAAAAACCATTTTTAAACCGATCCAGCCCCAAGCTTTCTCTTACAATAGATGTAAAAGACAGAAACTAACCACTCCCCAACGGCAATCCTCCCCACGACTCTCACTCTCTCTCCCTTTCAAAAATCACCATCTGCAATTCTGCCAATCCCTCTTCACTCTCTCTCTCTCACTATTCTCTCTCTCTCTATCCCTCTCTCCATCAGCAATCTCTCTTCACTCTCTCTCTCTCCCTCTCTCTCCCATATTCTAAATCTTAGATTTCGGCCAGGGCATCCAAATCCGTTTCACGCTGCCTCGTACCAAGTTTCAAGCATTTAAAATTTGAAAGAACTGAAGTTTTATCGATAAGATCTAAGAAATGGAGCTTTGACGGAAAAGAATTATGTGGAAAAAGATTTAAGTACATTTCTCCGCCATTAAAACATTTCTATAAGCATAAGTGATAGGAATTTTTACCATTTTTTGCGATGAAGGAAACAGAGAGATCTGTAAAGTGGGTTTTGTCTGACGAAAACAGAGGCAGGTTGACGGTGAGAAAGAGAGAGTGAAGTGGAAGAGAGAGAGAGGGAATGGATAGAGGAAAACAAAGAAAAATAGCATGTGAGTGAACCAACGGTAAGTTTCATGAATTTATGACATGGCACTCTCTCATTAGGTGATGTAAAACACTCGAAGTCACCGAACCCTGTTTTAAGATAAACTTACTCGGAGATGAGACGAGACGAAATAGTTTTAGATGAAAGTTGAATAAAATATTTTTAAAATATTATTTTTAATATTATTATTATTTTAGAATTTGAAAAAATTGAATTGTTTATTATATTTTATATAAAAATTTATAAAAATTGTAATGATTAGATGAGATAAATTAAAATGATTTTGATATCCAAATTGATAATTTCACAGTACTGTAATACACATTTAAAAAAATAAAAATAAAAAATTGTATGGTGTAAGACTTTTCTATTTTCATTTTTTATTTTTTTATTGGATTATATTAATTAAGAATATTGTTTATGTAGGGTTCTTGAACAATAATTTATTTTTTATTTTAGTATATACACGAAATTGTGTTATCAACCCATGCATGTAGGAGGATTTTAAGGTGCGGTTTAGATAATAAGTTGAAATGAAAGTTAAAAGTTGAATAAAATATTATTAAAATATTATTAGATTATATTAATTAAGAATATTTTTGTATGAAATTGGTTAAATCGTTGATTTTTTATCAAGAAGTGTATAGTCTTAAAAGACTGTTTATACTTATGAATTGTTAAACCTTAAACTTTAGAAGAAGTAATACTCGACGACCTTTACCTCCACCACTTAAACCAACTCGGAGTTTTGGACTGTAGTTACAAGAATCGTTGTTATAAAGAACTTCTAGTATTCTACCGCTGCCTCTTCTTTAAACTACAAGCCAAATTTGTATTTTTCAAATGGTCAAGATAAGATTATTTTATTTCTAAGGAAAAAAGAAATAGAGAGAATGAATATAAATGCTCAAAAAATAATAAATATAATGAAAATATTAAAATCTAATTTTTTTTTAAAAGTACCTAGTAATTGGTGGGGTCTTTTAATTAATTTGGCTAGTAGCGTGACAGCGATTTAATCAAATATTATTTTATGAGAGAGAACCCTCCCAAAAAAAAAAAAAGTTTAATTTTCATTTATTTATTTTAAATATATTGAGATATTATTACTTATTATTAACATGTATTTTATTATAACGAGCCTATTACCCGAGCAATGCGCGGATTGTTTTATATATTGTGTATGAGGGAGAAAGATTTAGAAAGAGATCAGATTCTATAATGGAGAAATTCGAAACGGCTTATAGGACGATTTATTTGACGAAACAATATAAATGTTGAAATAGTATTTTTAGGTGGAGACTTGAATCGGTTTATATCTTTATATGTAAAAAAAGAAAAGAAATTTAAAAGTTACAACAGTTCATAATGAAACATTGCTTTTTAAAGAATTACCGTTCCATAAACATAACACTTCAAATTTAATAGATAGAATGCTTACTTTTATGGATAGAATGCTATATCGGAGTCATATGACTCCGCTTAAACTACAAAATAATATAAATGTTTAATTAGTACTTTTTTGTGAAGTCTTGAATCGATTTATATTTTCATACGTATGAAAAAAAAAATTAAAAGTTACAATGTTTCATAATAAAACATTACTTTTAAAATATTTACCACTTTATAAATATAATATTTCAAATTTTAATATATAGAATAACTATTTTTATAGATAGAATATCACGTCAAAATTATATGAGTTCACTTTTATATATAACAATAGATTAGTTAGATTTTATAAAATATCACAATAATGCATCACATGCACCTTTTCCATTAATTAGAGAGTGCCTGTCAGCAGGCTCGCCAACAAATATGGTATTTTACTTTCGGTTGAATTTGGGATGTTTATTGTTTTGTGTGTGCTTTGTTTTGTTTTATTAGCATTTTTCTTTGTTTTATGGATGGTGCTATGTGCATCGATAATAATAAATTAAAAATTAAAAAAACAAAAACAAAAGTGTCACATGGTGCACTTCATCGGTCATATTTTCTATTTTTATGTCACAATTAAGCATTGTTACTCGTGCCTTTCCTTTTTCTTTTTTTTTATTTCTCGGATTTTGTTTACATGTGCCCCGTAGGAATACGCAAATTAATAAATAAACACTTGGATGCAAAAACTTAGGCCTCGTTTAGTTATATAATGAATTGATATAAAAATTATAAATTAAATAAAATATTATTATAATATTATTTTTATTTTAAAATTTAAAAATATTAAATTATTTATTATATTTTATATAAAAATTTAAAAAAATTATAATGATTATATGAAATAAAATGAATATTGATAACCAAAAGACCTCAGAAAAAGAGTTTAGTAGGTTAGAGAATTAAAATTATAAACTTAATTACATTAATCTAGAATTATTTTATAACTTTATTTAAAATAAAAGATAATATAAAATTGTAATTATATTTTTAATGAAGTAACACAATTATATTAGTTGATTTATAATAAGTTATATATCATTTAAATATTTTTTAGTCATTTCAAATATTTCTTCTACATATCAATGAATTTGCAGTATTCTCATATCTTGTGACATTTACAATATCTCTCCGTATACAATTTTATATAATTATATCATATTTCATATTAGAGAAAATCTTCAAAGCAGTCAGTCCGCTGAAGCTCAAATAATAGCCCTCCAATGAAATATTGCCACATTGCTCCTTCAGTTCTCATTCCATAGACCTGTCTATAGTTGATAAGTGAAAAACCCTTCCTCAAATCGAAGTCTCCTTGTCTCCTTCTTCCACCGAAATCTCTCCAAGTGAAAAATCTCCTCCTCTCTAATCTACTCACCTTCTCCGGTGCGGCCTCTACGGCCACCTTCTCCCCAAGTAATCCAATTTTGAGCTGAAAGGAGGCAATCCAACTGAATTGAAAAAAAGCTTCAGTCCAAAAAGGCAAAAAACTTCAAAACAAATACATAATATTTTTCGAAGAAGAAGAGAGAGTAGGTAGGAATTATTGACACGCTTCTGTGAATAAATTAAAAAGAAGAGTTAGGTGAGAATAAAGTAAATTGCATTATCTGGAATTATATACGTAATTCGTCCTCTCTCGGGTTTTTGCTTGAGATTTTGGAGCTAGGAAATGAACAAAGAAAAATAGAAGGTAGAAGGTGTAAGAAAGGGGTATTCATAGTGGGCACTCCTTTACCTTCTCTTGGAGGTTATAAACCACTTCATAAGGTTTGATGGCTGGCCATTAAGGGCCAGCTGGGGGTTAGAGGGGCTATTTACGTAGTCCCTCCTCCTATTTGGATTATACACTTAGATAAACAAGTTCTCTTTTTCAAATGGTTCTCTCTAGTCACAGCATCTAAGTTATGGAACGTGTGAGTGTTGCTCTGGTATTACCACGTAGCACACTCCACCATCGATGTGAAGATTGTGGACGAATAACGACGTTGGAGAATCTGTGGAACAACCGCACTAGATCCGAGATATTTTCAACGAGGTAATATCGATTCTGCTGTGCATTATGATCTAGTTTTTCTAACATTGGTATTAGAGCCAAGAATTGGTTGTTCCCTTTTTTTGACGTGATCTTCTTCATTGAAATATTTTTTTTCTTTGACGAGAATATTTTTTCCTGAGTGCATGAGGCAGCACGATTCTGAAATGTGGTGGGTTTGGACCACGGTGTTTGGCCGCACGAGGCAGTAGCGCGCACAGCTTGGGTGTTGCCGCACAGGTGCCGTCTTCACCACCTTGGTGCTGCGACCACCGCAGGTTATGGGTGCACCTCTGTGATGCATCCGCAAGGCAACAGAGAGCACCAGGTGCCTAAGTGCCACTGTGCTGCTCGCACCAGAGGGTAGCGACGTGCACCCAAGGTATTGCGACACCAGGTGCCGACGCTGCAGTCCAAGCGAGGTGGCGCAATAGTGCACTTTGTACCAACAGCAGGTGCACACCTCATTCTCACCGTAGTGCACACCTAGGTGTAGTGCTACAAGAGTGGTTGCACTCTGATGTGGGTGGCATAAAACGTCTTCCTTAGGTACTAGAGGGCGGCGTCTTCACAGAGAAGCACTCCTGCTCGCAGAGAAGCACAACTCACTGTCATGGTGTTGCGCCCAGCGTCGTGTTGCAGCGCACACCTTGGAAATAGAGCTGCTCTCACCAGGAGCTGCGTGCCACCAGGTGCAGCAAGCACTAGGTGCTGCACGCATGACCAGGAGCCTTACTACGGTGCAATGGCTCTGCCGCGTGCAGAGCCAAGCACCAGGTCATGCTTGCCGTGCGCAGAGACTTGCACCATGGTGGTGCACTGCTGCGGGTAGATCCACCGCTGGGAAGCGCGACGTGCTTTGCTGCAGGTGGCGACACCACACGACTGATGGAAGCACACTGCACCGAGAAGAAATTGTTTTTTTTTTCATGTGACTAACTCAGTATATTGCTTATCGTAGTGGGAGTATGGTTGAGATTGATTTGAAATTAATCTCCTGTACAATATAAATTTGCGCAAAAATTAGTTAGAAATTAATAATTATGCATTGAGGCGCAAGAGATGATTAGGAAGCTTAGCGAATTTTCGATCTTGCGACGTGTATTAATTATTTTTGTTCTAATTTAAATTAACGCAGCAAATTTCTTAGATGTGTATGCAATTATATGCGCATAGTTTAGTAATTTTGATATAACCGAGAAGAAAGCCCAGAGATTATTTATGCGATTTAATCGTCACATTAATCTCCTCCATGAGCACTAGTTGGAAACAAATAAAGATTATTGTGAGTGTCAAATAATCTTAGACCATCATTATTGTGAAACCTCTAAAAGATCTAGAGTAAAATTGGAAGTGCTTGTGGGACACATGCACTACAATTTTTATAGAAGTTGATGGGATCAACTGTTAGATACAGCTAAACCACTATTTTGCCTTTTGAATCTTGTGGGTAATGACAGAAGTTGCGTGCTGTATTTTGTAATGCAAAGATTAATTACTCCTATATTTGAGGTTGAGCATTATAATCTTGAAGCAATTTAGATTAATTCACAAATAAGCACATACACTCTCTACTTGCTAGTATATCTGACAAGTAAGAACATTAAAATTTGAGTATATAAGAGTGTTGAGGACATTCATGATTGGCACATTTATTTTTTTAAAAGGTTTTATCAGTGCACTTTTATGTAGTATTAGCGCTAGTAATCTTACTCAAGTTTATTTCTCTCTAACGAAAACAAATAGGTTCTTGCAGATATATAAACTTTGGAACATCCATTGAGAGTAATACCATGCACCTTGGAGGTTTGCATGGTAACTATGGCAAAAAGTCTAAATAATTAGGTATGACTTATCTAAAGCCTAACCTAAAAATTTTGCTTGTGGTTGCACTGATGCAAGATAGGTTTAAGGCTAAGATAATTTCTCGCAAATGTTTTTTTCTCTCCTATAGTGGATTGGAGAATATGAAAAATATTGTGTATGCAAGAAATAAGGATATATCGCTAGTTAGCAGCTAAAACGTCACATACTGCATTTGTTACACAAAACGATATTTTTATTAGCGCTTTTAATACGATATAAGTGAAGTCTATACCTAATTTGATTTTAAGACTCATTGAAAACAGTGGTGTTAGTGAGAATTCCTAGAGGTTTAAAGTTTGATGGTTACTTTTTGACTAAGTGATATTATATCTTGGGTGGAGAGATGATATACTAAAATGTGCTGTGAAGGCATAGGATGATAGGTGTGAAGCTTGAAAAATTAAAATTTTTTTCACTAATGAGATCTCTCTCATTGGTTTAGAAGAATTAAAGAGAAAATGCAATATGAGCATTTTCTATGTGAAAGTTCCTATACATGCATACTAAGGACTTGGATAATAAAAATATTGTTTCATCATATAAATACGATTCCTAAATTTTTTTTTAGGAAAATATATTTTTCAGTTAAAATATTTTCAAAATCGTAATCGTATGAGTTATATAATCAGAACAATTATCTCGCAATTTATTGACTTGCTGATAATGGTGAATTATGGCGCAAAGTAGTTGTTACATCACACTTGGGTTGATATAATATGGGGTTGCGGCCTTAATTCTGATTTGTCGTCTTTAGATCGAGTTCATTCGCCTTTAAGAAAGGTTGCGTGAATATCTTGTGTAAACGTGAATTCTATCTAAAGGATCTAAGTTTGATCATTTTTTGGTTGAGTAATGAAAATTACTCGTATTTTTTGTGAGGGTGGGGAAATTGTGGATTTTTGTAAACACTTATTTTTTAAAGAACGTTTCGTTATGTTTCATTCCACATTACGTTTCATTCCACGACCTTAATATTTTTCAAAATTTTTTATAAAAAATCGCCGAAAATAGTGGGAGTAATTCAAAAACTAGTGTGTGTGTATACATATAAGTGATGGTGTACCACTAGTAATAGTGACTCCCAAAAATTATAGAATATAAAGATCCTCATAAATAGCGTAGAAGCAATATATCAATATTATCTCGTCGTTTAGAGACTAGAAGAAAATATTTGTAATATGGCTCTGCTAAAGGTATTGAATTCACATAGTAGGAATCCCAACATATAATCTTAGATTCACTTCACTTATATGATCCAACCTGTGGTTGTTGATCTAATTGATAAAGGAAAAGTGGAGTTGATAGAGGTATAGATCCATTTCTTGATACTAATTGAATTGCATTTAGATAACTATTGATCGTATATTTATTGAAACTTTTCTTGAATATGTTAAATAGCTGATTCTCATAGAAAAATTAGATTGTTAGCTTTTGTGATGTTTAGGTATGAAGTACTTTGACCGCATGATTGTTGCTAGTACTGTTTTAGTACAGAAAGCAATGAATGATGTTGGTGTTGTTTACATGTGGCCTAAACAAACCATCTATTCAAAGATACCCAATGTACCTAGTTTTTTTTTTTAATTAAATGACCTATTGAATAAAATGAGGTTCTTTGAACGCTGTTGACAATATTAGAAAAGTGTTATCATAAGAGATATTGCGAACTGGTTGTCTTAGGTAACTAATTGTCGCATAATAAGAGGTTTTCCATACTACGAGGTGATGGACATGGGTTTGTGAAAAGTAGCTTACGCTTCAAGTCTTGTGAGACTGTTTATGAGAAAAACAATTTCTACGAGCTCTTATTCAAAATTTATAGACAATTAATGAGATGGAAAATACTAAACAATCTAGTTTTGCCTATACTATTTGGTGTTTCCATTATGGTTTGCTCATGGGAGTTAGAGGTTAAGATTTTGTTAGAGGGTAAATATGACTTATTTGATTAAGTGAGTTTATGATACGATTGTCGTTAAAAGTAATGACTAGATAATTATAATTATCCTTGGGGCAAAGGCCCTAATCGCTTTACTCTTAATAAAAAATAAATTATGGTTATCTTACATACTTTTGTTGAGTATAAGAGATTTATATGAAACCTTGAAGTCGCAAATTAAGTTGTTGAATAATATTTGTGGTCACCTTATAGATTCTTAAAAATTCACAGTTGGACTTGCTGACTAGAATATAAGGTTTATATTATGAATTTAACCTAAATGAGATTTGCGATAAGTCGTCGCTGACTTCATGGTTGTGCAAAGGACTTTTATATGTAAAAGCAGAGTCTCTTGGTAGAAGCATGTTTTGGAAAGTTACTACACATTAGAATGTGCATAAGGAGAAATGGTCATTAAATATCACTTGAGAGTTGTGGTTTAATAATTGACCATGTGATTTCTCTCTATCTTATGGTATTGCTCGTCGTGCACATGATATTGATATGTTCTATGATCATGTGGCGTGATTGGAAGCATTTTTTGGTAAACACACACATTCACCATAAATTTAGTAATAATGGTGAAAAAGGTATATCGACAGGTTCAGATCGGCTCACTCACATGAGCGATCACCTTTGGTGCTACAAATGGGTAGCGAGCAAAGATGAGACAATGTGTCACTCGATACTTATCCAATGAGGGATAAGTTGTAAAACACAAAAGATATGTCGCCTTAGTGGGAGCTAAGATGAGGTCCATCATATTTAAAAGGACCGTGCATGGTTACCCACAATCCATGCAGCCTGTGGTTTAGCCAGATGCGAGATCTTCATTGGCGCTTTGATAGTGAGCAAATGGAGGGACTCGGGTTAGGCGCTGAGATAGCGACTAGACTAAGATCTGTATGGTGCATTGAGTTTAGATATACGCTTTTTCTTCCGAAAGAGAACTCCACCGTAATATGTATTTCATACTACATGTGTTTTTGCGACCAACAGTATAGATAAGTGAATGGTTCCCTGCTTCCTCACCGTGTAAGTCATGTAGGTAATAATTTATGACCTTAATTTATTTATGCTCTCAGGAGACCTTTGACTATGTCATGAGGTTGATGTTTTAGTATTTGCTACTTTGTCATGTTATCTATGGCCATGAATGATGTGGTCTAAAGAGACATTGCTGGGAAAGCGACTGGACTGAAACTAAATGACATGAGTGCGAAGGAAAGACTATTTGGTACCACATTGATAATGATGTGTACTCATTGTCGGCAAGTTATGTTGCTTCTTGGGAGTTGCAATATAGCTGTGAGTAAATCATATTTTACGGAGATTGAGCATTGCTCTGAGTCATTCTGACTTCAGAGGGATTAGGGATGCTTAGTCTGATGTGACCATATGAGTCGGGGCATAACGAGACACTTTTAGGGATGTTGCTATGCTGGTCTTCTCTCAAAGAGATTTGGTATAGTGCTTCCATTTTTTTTTACAGCTATGCTCGATGGTCGCACGGCCTATTTGCCAGTATAAACAAGATTGAGAACATATTAAAAGATGCAGACCTGGGGTCCTGCCCACTATGTGTGAGTAGGAAATGTAAGAAAGGGGCACCCATAGTGGGCACCCCTTCACCTTCTCCTGGAGGTTATGAAGTGGTTCTTAAACCAGTTCATGAGATTTGATGGCTAACCATTAAGGGTCAGCTGGGGGTTACATTTAGAGGGGCTATTTACATAGTCCCTCCTCCTCTTTGGATTATACACTTAGATAAACAAGTTCTCTCTCTCTCTCAAATGGTTCTCTCTAGTCACGGCATCTAGACTGTGGAAAGTGTGAGTGTTGCTCTGGTATTACCACGTAGCACACTCCACCAACGATGTGAAGATCGTGAACGAATAACGACGTTGGAGAATCCGTGGAACAACCGCACTAGATCTGAGATATTTTCAACGAGGTAATATCGATTCTGCTGTGCATTCTGATCTAGTCTTTCTAACAAAAGGAAAAAAGGATCCAAAACCAACGGGGTCAAACGCTACTTCTGCAATTTATTTAGGTTTGGTTTTCAGTGTTGGATAGTTCTCTTTTTGAATTGATTTCTGAATGGAGGTGATGGCAAGATGTCATTCTCCAGTGTAATGAGCTCATTGTAATTTATGTGAAATTGCTGACGTGAATTTTTTCATATTAATTCAAATTTAAAAGCCAAATAATCCAAGTGCTTTTCTGCTTCTTCGCCACCTTCAAACAGCCAATTTAACTAAGACTGTTATACTTTTCTTCCTTAAAACAACCAATTAATGTCGCCTGCTCGTGTGGAAATCCCATTTGGATTTGCATAATCTATTGAGCAAGTGATTCAAGCTTTCTTAACATGAGACGGCAAGTCAATACAACGCTCATGCAATTCCTGAGATAGCAAGCCAATACAACTCTACAAGCGAGCCTCCATGCCAGGATGATGCCTCATTTGTCTCATCTATGATTCTATATTTTGGAAAGGAAATGGCCATTAGTTTGAATGCCAAACACGTGGATCTGCAAAACTTATAGAGTTTTGGGAGAGACATACTATTTGTTACTACTTTTATTATAAATATTTTATAAGATCGGACAAAAATAATTTAAAAAGATGTGATGCTTTGTCAATATGTTTGAGGATTTCTAAGTAGGGGTGTAAGAAAAAACCGGTAAACCGGACCGGACCGGACCAAACCGGTGGGTTTAGTCTGGTACCGAGTTTGGTTCAGTCCGGAATCGGTTTTATTTTTTTAAAAATCGGTCAAAATCGTTCCCGTTTCGGTTTATCTTTTTCTAAAATTGGACCGAACCGGACCAATTCATACATATATTATAATTTTTTATATTGTATATAATTTTTATATATAATTATATATAAAATAGTTATGTATTATATGATAAATTACTAATTAATCTAATATTAAATTTTAAAATCTTATATCACTACAATCTATTGTATTAATAGGTATATTAATACTATATCACTATATATTATAATATACTATAATATATCACTATATTCTATAATACAATTATAATATATATTATTATATACTACAATATATTATCACTATAGTATTATATACTATAACATACTATTATATATATTATATAATATAGTATATAATATATTAAAATCGAAAAACTGAACCGGACCGGACCGAAACCACTAAAACTGGAAGTACAGGTTGAGGGGCGAAACCGGAAGTACCGATTGAGGGGAGTAACCGGTGCGGAATCGGTTCTTGAAAATACAAAACAAGTGCATATCGGTTCGGTCCCAAATTTTATTCAAAACTGGATCAAACCGGACCGGTTACACCCCTATTTCTAAGCCATTCTTAGAGCATTGTCATTGGATTATGCAAATACATATAAATCAAGGTGTGGCAAATAGAGCTGAAAAATAGGCTGCATTGGATTATGCAAGTTTAAAATAAAATGGCTTTTAACTACAGTAAATTACATCCTTCGGTCATATTTAATTGTAACAGTAGCTCGACCAAAATGAATAAAAAATTCTTTCTTCCTCTAGAAACAGTCTCTCCCTTCCCTCGATTTTTCCTGTGTGTCTACCAAACTCCTTTTTTTTCCCTCGGTTTCTTCCTCCCGCGTGAACAATCTCTCCATTTCCCCCCCGTGCCTTTTCTCTTCTGCTAGGGTTTCATTTTCAAGCCTTTTCTCTCCCTTCTTGAAGCCCTTGTGTCTTTTCTCTCCCGTCCTTCACACAAAAAATGAGAAAAGCCTCTGTCTGAGTTTAAATAGACCTTCGTCGCAACAACAACAGTCCTTGTTGGGTCAGTCTCCCATGGCTATGCTCTTATGTAAAAATTAGAACTTTTGTTTTCTTTCGTAGTTTTAACTCAAGATTTACATATATTTATTGACTTTTTATTTTTCATTTTCATTTTGGTTTATGTCTCAAATGTTTTCGCAAATGATCCAGGATTGAGGAATTTTCTCATCGTCATTTGTGAAAAGTGGAGAGAGAGAGAGCGAGAGAGAGAGAGAGAATCTTCCACCTTCGCGGTATGAATTAAAAAATAATGTTTCTCTACAATATGGTATAATTCCTTGTTCATACCAATCTTCCACCTTTGCCAATTTCTTACTTCTCTCTGCCACACCCAATGTTTTGAATACTGTACCGGACGTCGTACCAATCAAGGCACTAGAACGAAATATTTATGTACCGGTACCGTTTCGGGGTAGTCGATATATGAATAAATTATATATAAAAATTATATTCTAAAATAATTGTCTATATATGAATAAATTATATATAAATACATATATATAAATTATAAATAGCCTAGTCTGAATTGAGAGTCAAAAAATGAGCTTGTAGTTTGAAAAACTAATAAATAAATAAATAAATAAAAATAGGCCGAAATATCGGCCGATACGGTCGGTATTTGGGCCGGTACAAAATATATACAATACTTGTACTGGACCAGTGGCAGGTACGGTACGATACAGTATTTAAAACAGTGGCCACACCTCCTTTCCTCAACCTTTCTAAGCATTTCTCTTTTGTTGTATTTTTGTTTTTTGACATGTTGTGGTGTCGGGAATCCTAGACTGGATGGGTTTGTTGATTTTTTTTTTTCAGCTTCTTGGTGTAATGGGGTTCTGAGTCGAGTGTTTTACGATCCTGTTGTAATGGTTGCCTGTATTAGCTGTGAAACTTGTTTGTTTGACCTGATTTCGGTTCCCTTACCTTAATCTTTGGAGTATAAACTGTATAATTAGCATACCCTTTTTTTGGATTGTCTTCTTCTAGTCAATTTTGACTCATGCACAGATTGATTTGTGTTACCACATAGTTGTTCATAATTTTTTTTCTAATCTCTCAGATTTTTGTTTGAAAAGAAAAACATTCAGTCTTGAACTCTGTAGAATTTTAAATGATCTAGATTTTTATGTTCACCTGTACTAGTAGGGGTGAAAGACGGTCAGTCTGGACCGAAAATAACACTGATCGGTTTCGGTCTAGGGAATTTCAAAGTTTTGGTCCTCAGTCCGGTCTTAGGGTGGTGGTTTCTTGGACCGGACCAAATAGAGAAATTAGTTGATTTATTTTTTATATATTATTTTATATAATAATTGTATAATAAATTATGTAATCTTCATCTAACATATCCCCATTTACATATAAAATTTTAAATATGTAATTACAAATTAATATTATATTAATTGTATATTATCAATTAACCTAATAACCTATCACCCATTCACCATTAACTAATTACTAACATCTACTTCTATGATCTAATTAAAGTTACTAGATAAATTTTTTGTAAAATACCTAAGTTGTAAGTAAATATAAAGCAATTAAAAATATTTTTGTAAATTGTAATTAACTAATGTATGATATCAATTAACTCGCCTATCACCAATTCACCATTAACTAATTACTAACATCTACATCTACGTGACTATGAGACTATGACCTAAGTTACAAGTAAATATAAAGCATGTATGGATGTATGGATAATTAAATTATTTATACTTATCGCTTCATACACAAAATGTAAAATGTTGTATAGAGCTCATTATAACTTTAACTAATATTTATACTAATACTATTATATAGTTCTACTAAATCACTATAACTATATATAGTATTAAGATCACTATGACTATATCACTATGACTATATATTATTATATAGTATTAATCACTATTAGTATAGTATATAGTATTAGTGATAATTTAGTATCAATGTATTATTATATAATATACAATATATATATATACCATATGTAGTAGTAACACTAGTAGTATAATATCTAGTATTAGTATATATTAATATATTATAAGAGTTATAGCTTAATATATGTATAATAGTATAGTTAACTTAATATGTTAGTATTAATATCATTATAATTATATATAGTATTAATATCACTATTAGTATAGTATATAGTATATACTATTACTATTACTATTAATATTAGTATTGGTATAGTCTATAGTTATTTAGTATTAAAGTTCTAATTTATTAGATAAATTTTTGTAAAATACCTAATACAATGATTTATTAGTCATATACTAAATGTAAAAATTTAAAAGTTTAATATATTGACAATTATCATAGATTCATAATACATTGACATACTTTAAGTAACAAATTAGCAATTAACATCATAAATATAATTATAATTAATTATTTTTTTAATGAGTTAATTAAATAATCCACATTAAATAGTTTACTTAATTTTAATTTTACTAATTTAAATAATTTTTTTAATTAATTTATGTGCAAAAAAGATAAAAGAATCACAAGTTAAAAACACACATAATGTGCCAAACAAGAAACGACGCCATTTAGTACAAAATTGGACCTAAACGGCGCCATTTCTTCCCCCCCCCCCTCCAGCAGCAATCCGTCTTATCCCGTCCCCTCTCTAGCCCCTTCGTCACACTCTCTCTATCCCCTCTTTGTCATTTAATTGTGTTTTTGTTTTTTTGGGAATTCATTTTGGTGTTGAAATCCATGTTGATTTTCTTATTTTTCTTCTATAATTTTTTTGTTTCCTGTGTTGAAGTCCATGTAATTTTTCTGTTTCATTTTTTTTCTGTAAGTTTTAGTTTTAGATTTAGTTTGAGTTTTAGATTTCAATTTTTCTGGATGGAAATGTACTGAGATAAGTGTAAAAAATAAGGTTCACTAAGGGTGTGTCTAGATGAATTTGTATGTATTTGACATGTGTTTATGATCACTACAGATGATGTAAAGTCAACACAGGCTACACAGCCTACATAGGGGCAAGACATTCCTCCACTCCCACCCAATGTAAGTACTAGTATTAAACCGAATGTTAGTGGTAGACCTAGGTCAATGGTTTGGGATTACTTTACAAGAATACCAAAAGGTGATCCAAGTAAATCTAGGGTTGCATGTAATTAATAAAAAAAATGGATACTGTAGGGAAACACCTTTTTTAATGACTTGGAATCTCACAAAGGCAGAAACCTTGTGGCCCACCCCTGGGGAGTATACCCCAGGATGTCTGAGTCTATAGCTCATAAAAGTTTGATAAATATAGTAGAGCAGCACTGCTACAACTTGAATAATAAAGGACCGCATATAAATGTTGACATAAGTTGGAGCATCAAAAGCATACTTAAACCTAATAGGAATGGAATCATTTTTTCTATGCTCTAAGAAAATTTGAGCTTTAGACGGAAAACTGATCTTCTAGTGAATCATCCCTTTACATTTACAATTATACTAGTAAAGGAAAGTGAGTCGTTTAAAAGGTTAAATTTAAGTGAGAGAAATGTTGGAACAAAGGGGCTGCAAAAGAGTCCAACGGTTGTGTCATTTGGCAACAGACAAAATATATATATATATTCCAAACAGTTTTCAAAAAATGAAAAGTAGTAACTTTTCGTTCGCAACTTTTAGACATCTATAAATAGACCCATTGGCCTGCCATTTGAGGATCCTAGAATTAAAATTTCAAATTCTCTCTCTCTCTCTCCAAAATTTTTCACTTCTTTAGAACTTGTTAGAATTTATTTGCTCTCGAGAGAATATATTTCTAATTTCTTGGTTAAATAGCAAAATCTGAGGGTATTTGTGGTCTAATTTCGTGTGTGCATAGCGTAGTTAGACAAACAGACTTATTCTGAGTTTCATTGTATCTTGGAGGCAAATTCGCTTGTAACCAGTGTGCATACCGTTATTGGTGGAGGCGAATATTGTCTTAAGGAAAACGACGTTGTAACGCGCCTTGAAGCAAACTTTTCTCTCACTATTGTCTCTTTTGCAGCCCCTTTGTTCCAACAATCTTAAGACAATATTTGATTACTAATGGCACATAGTTTGAGAGAGTTTGCTGCGGACTTTGTCAAACTTGAACGTTTTGAAGGAGCCAATTTTCAACGCTGGCAAAAGAAAATACACTTTCTCTTGACCAGTCTTAAAGTGGTGTATGTTCTAACCACTCCTAGGCCATCTGCAAATGAGGATGAGACAATTGTTCAAAATAGGGCAAGAATCAAGTGGGAACAAGATGACTACATATGCAAGGGTCACATTTGCAATGCAATGTCTGACATATTGTTTGACGCTTGCCAGAACAAAGTAACTACCAAGGATCTGTGGGATGCACTTGAGGCTAAGTATCTCTTAGAAGATGCTACAAATAAGAAATTTCTGGCTACCAAGATTTTCAATTATAAAATGGTAGACTTTAGGCCTATTGTTAAACAATTCAATGAAATTATGCATATTCTTGATCAATTCACTCAACACAATATAAAGATGGATGATTCTATATCAGTTTCATCCATTATCGATAAACTTCCTCCATCATGGAAAGACTATAAAAGAAGTCTGAAGCATAGAAATGAGGAAATGTCTCTGGAATATCTAAGCCAACATCTTTGTATAGAGAGGAAATAAGGCTTAGAGATGGTAAGGAAGAGCGTGACTCTTTGACCTCCAATATGCATATGGTAGAGGAAGGGAAGACCCACAAAATTGGATAACACAATCAATCCAGATATGAAAACCGGAAGAAAAATAATAACTTTGGAAGAAAACAAAGTTACTTCCAAGGCAAGAATCAGAAGAAACTGAGTGTAAACTGCTTTCATTGTGGAAAGCCGGGCCATTACAAAAGAGATTGTCGTTTCTTTAAAAAGAAACAACAAAACTCTAACTCCAAAAAGAATTTTGTGGCCATGATTTCTGAGGTCAATATTCTCGAAGGAGACAACTCTTGGTGGATTGACTCAGGAGTAACACAACATGATTGCAAAGACAAGAGTTTGTTCAAAAAGTATGAGTCAAAAGAAGATGGATGTGTTATCTATATGGCAAATTCATCTACTGCTACAGTTAAAGGCTAAGGCACAATAGATTTGGAGTTCACCTCTAGAAAAGTGCTTACTCTCAGGGATGTATATCATGTACCAGAAGTTAGGAAAAACCTTGTATCTGATAGTCTTCTGAATCAGTATGGTTTTAAATTAGTCTTTGAGTCAGATAAATTTGTTCTGACCAAAGGGGGTAATTTTGTGGGGAAGGGATATCTGAGTGAAGGCATGTTTAAACTCAATATTAATAAGAAATCGACTATGAAAGTCCTAGCATGAATATATCCTAAACGACAATGCTTTAAAAAATATGAATCAAGCATATAAGCATAAACATTCACTTTATTATTAATATTGAGTTTAAACATGCCTTCACTCAGATATCCCTTCCCCACAAAATTACCCCATTTGGTCAAAACAAATTTATCTGACTCAAAGACTAATTTAAATCCATACTTATTCAGAAGACTACCAAATACAAGGTTTTTCCTAACTTCTGGTACATGATATACATCCCTGAGAGTAAGTACTTTTCCAGAGGTGAACTCCCAATCTATTGTGCCTTTCCTTTAACTATAGCAGTGGATGAATTTCCCATATAGATAACACATCCATCTTCTTCCGACTCATACTTTTTAAACAAACTCTTGTCTTTGCAAACATGTCGTGCTCCTGAGTCAATTCACCAAGAGTTGTCTCCTTCGAGAATATTGATCTCAGAAATCATAGCCACAAAATTATCTTTGGAGTTAGAGTTTTGTTGTTTCTTTTTAAGGAAACAACAATCTCTTTTGTAATGGCCCTGCTTTCCACAATGAAAGCAGTTTACACTCAGTTTTTTCTGATTCTTGCCTTAGAAGTAACTTTGTTTTTTTACAAAGTTATTCTTTCTCTTCTGGTTTTCATATCCAGATTGTTTGGGTTGTCCAGTTTTGTGGGTCTTCCCTTCCTCTACCATATACATATTGGAGGTCAAAGAGTCACGCTCTTCTTTACCATCTCTAAGCCTTATTTCCTCTTCTATACGAAGATGTTAGCTTAGATCTTCCAGAGATATTTCCTCCTTTCTATGCTTCAGACTTCTTTTGTAGTCTTTCCATGATGGAGGAAGTTTAACGATAATGGATGAAACTGATATAGAATCACCCATCTTCATATTGTGTTGAGTGAATTGATCAAGAATATGCATAATTTCATTTAATTGTTCAACAATAGGCCTAAAGTCTACCATTTTATAATTGAAAATTTTGGTAGCCAGAAAGTGCATTTTCTTTTGCTAGTGTCAAAAATTGGCTCCATCAAAACGTTCAAGTTTGACAAAGTCCGCAACAAACTCTCTCAAACTATGCATCATTAGTAATCAAATATTGTCTTAAAATTGTTGGAATAAAGGGGCTGCAAAAGAGACAATAGTGAGCGAAAATTTTGCTTCAAGGCGTGTTACAATGTCACTTTCCTTCAGACAATATTCGCCCCACCAATAATGGTATGCACACGGGTTACAAGCGAATTTGCCTACAAGATACAATGAAGCCCAGAACAAGTCTATTTGTTTAATTGCATTATGCACACATGAAATTAGACCCCGAATACTCTCAGATTTTGCTATTCAACCAAGAAATTAAAAATCTATTCTCTCGAGAATAAACAAATTCTAACAAGTTTTGAAAAAGTGAAAAATTTGGGAGAGAGAGAGAATTCGAAATTTTTCTAGACTCCTGAAATGGCAGGCCAATGGGTCTATTTATAGGCACAACAGTTGGACTTGCTTCCAATACAACTGAATGGCACCGGTTTGAGTCATGAGTCGCACACTTTCAAAATTTTCTTTTTCATTTTCCCAAGTATTGCTTCGTTGCTTGTGCCTTGCATGCGCACCCTTGAGCCCCAAACGTTGCATTGCATGAGAGCCTCACACATGCATGCCATGGTCTGGCCGCATGCCTCTTGGTAAGGTCTCTTAAATCAATTAAAAACCCCAACTTGACATGGGGGTGATTATAACCTTGGCCCTTTAGACAAATTTAGAGCCTCAATACCGCTAGGCCATTTAATGCTCTTGTGGTAAGCAAACAAACACAAAATTATATAATTTTCATAAGCTTTCCATATCTTCTCTCTTTCCAAAATAATTCACAACTTCCATAATCAAACCAAAAATATTATTAATAAATGTAATATATAATTAATTATTTTGAAAATATTTCCAACAAGAAATCACTCAATGAGTGGCAAAGAATCTTCCCTTGAAGATATGTGCCTTGGAATTTCAAGACCTACGCATTTTTTTCATAGCTAGATAATCTAGTGATCGTTGGACTTCGGCTGTCTTTTTTTATTACATAATATTATGTTAAAAGAGCTCTAAAATGGGCATGACCCTAGTACACATGAAGTATGCACGAGTAAAAAATATGAACTTTCCTGCTGTGGGCTACTATTGTAACAGCAGACTGCTATTCTTTGTGTTCATGAGTGTGCTTTTCTGAAGTTGCCAGTCTTGGAAGTAGGTTGAAGTTTGAATGGATCCATAAGGGATAAATGTGGCTCTATTCATGAATACCATGTAATCAATATGATTTTTTGTTACCTATAAAAAAAAATCAATATGATTTTTTGTAAGTAATTGATGTAATCAATATGAAATTGTAATTTTAAGTTATTGTATGACCGAGAGGTCAATTTACCTTTAGGCTCATGTGCTATGAAAATAGGTGATCTGGAACTCAAGGGACTATGATAGTAGATTTGTATTCCATGCCTATAATGGATCTGTCCCTGTCATATATGTCAGTGCTATTTGATGGATTCAGCTAAAATCATTCTTTTTTGCTCGGAAATAATGTATATTGTGTGACCAAAAGTTGTTGTGGGAACATGTCCTCTCCATTCAAATCTGTGCCATTTAGTAAAAACCATGGAGGTGCTTTGGTCATTATGTTTCCAAAAGGATTAGGTTGACGAGTAAAATGATCAAAACACAATGTGTTTTGCAATAAATGGCTCCTCTCCATTAAACCTTATCCCAGTTGTTGAATCTAGAGAAAACAAATAGATATTCCATGACAAATTATATTTGCAAGCTAGTATGGAGGACACACCCTCCACATTGTTGATATGGAGATTTGATTTGCTAGAGAATAAATGTTAAACTTCTGTTGCAAATTAAAACATGTCACATGAGGTGTGGAGGATGTCTTCCACATTGGCTTCCAAGCAGAAAAACTCTTATTGCATTCTCAAATATCTGAACAATATGCATGCTTTGATACACATGAAGTATGAAATGTACTGATTTTTTGCGTTTTGTCAAGGTTTTCCACTAGTGACATGTTGTTCCATATTCCTTGATCTTTAAGCATACGACTTTTTATTACTTTGTGAAAAACTTTTCTCTATCTCTTTTCTCTGTCTTTTTGAGTGCACACATGTATAGCCCTTTGCTTAAGCCAACTGTAAGAAAGTACAGCGAAAAAATACCTCAAGCTCAGCTTACAAAATTGCTCCACAAGTTTTTCCAGATTGACAATTCACAAGTGTTTTCTCTTGGTGGCGAAGTGTACTACGTAGTATAAAATTAGAGTATTACTTAACAATTCCACAGTCTAAATACTTTATCAAGAGAGAACAAAAAGAGAAAGAGTTTTTGTGTATTTCAAAATGGTGCCAAAACTAAATTGAGGGGGACTATTTGTAGTCCACCCATACACGGCTGGCCTTCAGGCCTTGAAGGCCAGCCATTACACTGCAAATAAATTGCAGCCGTTGCAAGCTACAACGGCATGCAACGTATGGCATTAAGCCATGCGTTACAAGTCAAGTAACGTATGGCTTAATGCCATACGTTTCTAGACTTAAAGGGAGGGGGTCAGCCCACGTGGGCGCCCCTCCTGCCTCCTGTTAACATCTCCCACTCGCACACAATGGGCATGACCCCAGGTTTGCATCTTTCTAATGTTCTCAATCTTGTTCATACAAGTAAATACGCCGTGCAACCACCAAGCACATTTGTAGAAAGGTGGGAGTACACATACCAAATCTCTCCTAGAGAAGACCAACATAATAACATCCCTAAAGTGTCTGGTCATGTCCTAGACTCATTTGATCGCATCAAGATCAAGCATTTGCAAACCCTCTTGAGTTAAAAAACTCAGAACAATGCTTGACTACCTTCAAATCATTTCAATGTGTTCACAACCTTACCCGCTACCAAGATGTAGCGTCATAGTTTGACGTCAGCAAATACTATCGAAGATACGATATCATAGAGTCTTCCCTTTGCACTCATATCACTCAATTTTTGTCGAATCGCTTTCTCAGCAATGCCTCTTTAGACCGTATCAATCATGGCCATAGACAGCATGCCAAAGTAGCAGACATCACAACCTCTATCTCGTGACACAGTCAAAGGTAAAGGACACTTAATAAAATGAGACTCACACAGTGAGAAAGAGAAGAACATTTTACTCACTTACTCATAAGGTCGAATAAGCACATGTAGTATGAAACATATGTTACAGTGGATTGCTCTTTCTCAAATAGCATATGTCCATATCATCACTGTACAGATCTTGGTCTAGTCGCTCCTTAAGCGTCTAACCCGAGTTCCTCTATTTGCATGCCTCTGAGGCGTCAAAGAGGATCTCGTATCTGGCTAACTACAGGCTACATGGATGGTGGGATAACCCATGCATTGCCTTTCAATGGACCTCATCTTAACTCCCACTAAGGCGACATATTTTTGTATCAACCAAATTATCCATTTGGACAAGTACCTAGGGACACAATATCTCATCTCTACTCGCTACTCAAGCGCAAGAGGCGATCGCTCATGTGAGTGAGTCGATCTAAGCCTGTTGACATATCTTGTATGTGTGTATTAGAAAAAACAATACGATAAAGACAAGAACTAAATCATATTGTATTAATATCCCAAAAAAAATGTTACATCTCAATGTCATTTGTAATACAAATTACATTTACAATCTACGCAGTCCTAGATTCCTAACATGAGCCTCAAAGACATCTCTTGCTATAGGCTTCGTTAAGGGATCAACAACCATGCGACTCATAGAAAGATGTTTCAGAACCACTTCCTTTTGTGCTATCATGTCTCTGATGTAGTGATATCTGATATCTATGTGTTTGGTTCTTCCATGATATTTTGAGTCATTAGCATATGCGAGAGCTGCCATGCTATCGCAGAATATCGTCGCTGGATCTGAAGTATCCATGCCAATATCTAAATGTTTGAGGAACCTCCGTAACCAAACAGCTTCTTGAACTGCTGCTGAACAGGCTATGTATTCCGCCTCCATGGTGGATAAGGTTATACAAGGTTGTTTCTTACTGCTCCATGTAATGGTACATTGTTGAGCAGAAAGACATACCCAGTGGTTGATTTGCGCTCATCTAGATCACTGCCCCAGTCGGTATCACTGTAACCTCTTAGTTGCAAATCTGAACCCTGATAGCACAACTAGGAGTGAGCATCGGTCGGTCCGGACCGAGAAAACCAGACCGGACCGGTCATTTTGGACTGAATCGGACCGGACTGGACTGGTCCGGTCCGGTCTGATCCAATTTTTTTTTGACCGAATGAATTCGGTCCGATCCACGGTCCGACTGTTTTTCGGACCGGACCGGACCGAATATATTTCTATTTATTTTTTATATTTTTTTTATATAATTATACTATATTATAATTAAGTATAGACTATTAATACTATTATATATTTATATAGTTATACTAATGGTTATATTAGTTGTTATATTAGTTTAGTTATACTTTATTATAGTGATTTATTATAAGTTATAAGTTTATAAGAAATTATAACTATATTATATATTAGTATAAGTTATAATGATTTAGTATAGTTATAAGTATAGACTATAGACTATAGTTATACTTATACTAAATTACTAATATTACTAATATATAGCTATAGCCTATAGCCTATACTATATTACTAATAGTCTAATACTTTATACTAATACTATTATATAGTTATACTAATAGTTATATTAGTTTAGTTATACTATATTATAGTGATTTATTATAACTATATTATATATTAGTATAAGTTATAATGATTTAGTATAGTTATAACTATTAACTATATATTATAATTATACTTATACAATTATACTTATACTAATATTACTAATATATAGCTATAGCCAATATTATATTACTAATAGTCTAATACTTTATACTAATACTATTATATAGTTATACTAATAGTTATATTAGTTTAGTTATACCATATTATAGTGATTTATTATAACTATATTATATATTAGTATAAGTTATAATGATTTAGTATAGTTATAACTATTAACTATATATTATAATTATACTTATACAATTATACTTATACTAATATTACTAATATATAGCTATAGCCAATATTATATTACTAATAGTCTAATACTTTATACTAATACTATTATATAGTTATACTAATAGTTATATTAGTTTAGTTATACCATATTATAGTGATTTATTATAACTATATTATATATTAGTATAAGTTATAATGATTTAGTATTGTTATAACTATGAACTATAGATTATAGTTATACTTATACTAATATTACTAATATATAGCTATAGCTTATACTATATTACTAATAGTCTAATACTTTATACTAATACTATTATATAATTATAATTTATACTAATCATGATTCATAATAACTAATCATCATAAGTCTATCACTATATATATTTAGTATCAATGTATTAATATATTTTTTAATGTATTACTAATATTATTAAATATTAAGCGTTATAGTATAAATTATAATATATGTATAATTTATAAATTTATAATAGTATCTATAATTAAATATTTTATTCTTATTTATAATAGTATGTTAAGTATGTATCTTTCTTAATTATGGATATAATATGTATGGATAATTAAATTATTCATGCTTATTGCTTCATATACAAAATGTTAAAAGTTGTATATGGCTCATTATGCATTAACATACTTTAAGTTAGTAATAAAATAATAATTAACATCATCAATAATGTAATTTTTATCTAATTTATTGACCATATAAAATATTTTTTTATTGAGTTTGTTATATAATCCACATTAATAAGTCACTTAGTTTAATTTCGTATTGTAAATAATTTTTTTATTAATTGATTTATGAAAAAAAAAAAAAAAGCCGGACCGAAAGCTACCAGTCCCATCCGGTCCCCTTGGGTGTTCGGTCCGGTCCAATTGATGGACTGAAAACCTTCAGTCCATCGCTGGACCGGACCGTGTGCACCCCTAAGCACAACACATAGTCCGCAGTTCTCTTGAGATATCGCATAATCCTATTGACTGCTTTCCAATGAGCCAGTCCAAGGTTAGATTGGAATCTACTCACTAAACCAACTACATAGACTCAATCTTACGCCCTTTCTATAGATCAACCAGATCCCAGACCTGGTTAGTCTTCATAGACTCAATCTCATCATTAAGAACTTTAATCCACTCATCTTTAGTAGAAAATGAAAGAGCCTCATTAATTGTCCTAGGCTCATCATCATCATGCGGAGTTACCATAAAAGCTTCAATTTCAATTTCAAAACGACGACGAGGAATACTTTCATGTGTGCTTCTAAGCGGCTGAGGTTGTTGTGATTGAGTGACAAGTGGTGTGCTCCCACTCGGATTTAAATCTTTTTTATAATTTGTAGGAGTTTGAAGAATTTCTTCCTCACTCTTAACTAAATTCCTTGGAGCACTTTCCTCTTATTCCACAATCTCATGAAGTTATAAACTTTTATCAACCCCACCTCTACTTGGAAACTCATTTTCAATGAAATTCACATCTCGTAACTCAATCTCAGTCACACTTTCATCAGATTGTTCACTAATTAACACGTACCCTTTAGAGTGTTCTGAGTACCTTATAAAGATACACTTCTTCCCTTTAGGGCCTAACTTCCTATACTTATGAGAAAGATCGTGAACAAAACCCGTTGAACCCCATGGCCGCAAGTTACTCAAATTGGGTTTCTCGCCGGTCTATAGTTCATATGGGGTGGAAGTTACTAATTTGGAGGGCACTCGGTTAAGAATGTAGGCAGCAGTCAAAAGTGCATCCCCCCAAAAAGAAATTGGTAGGTTTGCTTGCGCCATCATTGATCTAACCATCTCAAACAGTGTTCGATTTCTCCTTTCCACCACACCATTTTGCAACAACGTACTCGGCATCGTCAACTGTCTTTTGATTCCTTTTTCATCATAGAATCTTTTAAATTGCTCAGAGAGATATTCTCGTCCGCGGTCAATTCATAGAGTTTTTAAACTCTTGTCTAACTGATTATCAACCATCCTTAGATACCACCTAAAGCACTCCAATGCTTCAGACTTATGAGAGATTAAGTAGACATGACCGTAACGAGAAAAATCATTTATAAATGTGATGAAGTAGACACCTCCGTGTCTTGCCCTCACACTCATTGGACCACAGATGTCTAAGTGGACTAATTGCAGTGGAAAAGATGTCCTAGTGACTTTTCCAAACGGTTTTCTCTTAACTTTTTCTATTAAACAGTGTTCACATGTGGGCAAGATGACTTTAGCGAGATTTCCTATTAAGCCATCTCTAGCTAACCGAGTCATTCTATCTTGCCCTATATGGCCAAGCCTAGCATGTCATTTATATGAATCTAAAGTATCAGATGCAGAAAGAAAAGCAATAGACTCATTCATATTTGAATAATTCAAATTCAATATCATAAAATCGTCTTGAAGAAAAGTATTACCATAAAACACATGGCCTAAATGAAAGGAAACATAATTGTTTTCAAATACAATTTGAAAACCAAGTTTTAATAGAGTAACTACGGAAAGTAAATTTCATCGGATCTCGGGAGCGTATAGCACATTGTGGAGGAAAAGAGTGCGGCCACCCCACAAGTCCAGCTTGTAAGTACCAAATCCCAGTACCTCCACGCTAGCTCCATTCCCCACCTTGATATCACGGCTCCCAACTAGAATCCGGTGATACTCCACAAATTTGACTATGTCTCGCGCTATGTGTTCGGTCGCTCCTGAATCAACAATCCACATAGGATAGGAATGAGTAACCATCACATGGCTAGTTACAAAAACAATGCGAGAAAAGTCAGAGTGTACCTTCTTCGGCTCAGTGCAGTCACGAACGAAGTGGCCATTCTTTCCACAGTTGAAGCACTCTACTTTCAACTTGTTCTTCCCGCGCTTGCCCCTCTTGCTGCACTGGGAAGTTCCTCACACCTTCTTGATTTGTCCAGCAGCTACTCCATTCTTGGGCTTCTTGCGCTTCTTGCACTTAGGCTTTGATTCCTTACGCGAACCAGAATTAGCCACATAGGCCGTATGATTGGACTTAGCAGCCTCTAGGCGCTCAGCCTCCAATTCTAAATGACGTGAGACATCATCAAAATCTTTTATATTCTCATTATGCGTCAGGATCTGGCTCATATTCTCCCAAGAATTCGGTAGTGATCTTATCACTGCCTACACTTACTGTTCATCTGTCAGGTTGTTTCCTGCCGACTTAAGTTCGCGGATCATGGTTGACAAAGCTCTAAGATGCTACTTCATCGTGTGGTCAGAGCGCATCTTATGAGAGTCAAAACTCATGATTAATCCAAGCAACCTAGTCGCTGAAGTTCCACCAAACTTCAACTTCAAAGCATCCCACATGCTTTGGGCAGTGTCATAGATCTCGAACTCACATATTAGATCATTGTGCATGCTGCTTAATATTATTATGCACACGCACTGACTTTTCTTAGCTCATTCAGTATAGGCTAGTTGATCTATCTTGTGTTGTTCCGAGGTCCCTTCCCCGGGTGGAGTAAGAGAGTGAGATAAGGCCTCCAAGACCTCTTGCTCATCTAAGACATATTGGATCTTACGATATCAAATGTCGTAGTTCTCCTCATCCAATTTCTCCCCTTTGTTTAGATCAGCAACTATGTTCTTGGATGCCATATCACTACAATACGCAAAGAAGAAATATTACACACACCCCTAAGAAATATGCTGCGTCCATCCAAGCTAGAAAAAGAATAATTTAGACATGTCGCAAAATCGAAAAATCGCTAAGCTTCAAAATCATCTCTTGCGCCACAATATCCAATTATTAAATTTCTAACCTAATTTCCGCTCAAATTTAAAACAAATATGGGAGAATTAATCATCATAAATCTCAATCATACTCCCACTATCTTAAGTAGTCATCTAGACCTAGTCACATGTAAAGACATAACCTACTAAAACCGCAGTAACCTTTTGGGTCAGTCTACAAGGACAGCTACCCAGACTACAGCGACCTGTTGGGCCAGTCTACAAAGATGGTTCTTTTAAGACCATTACAATTCATTTTTCTTATTCCATCAGTGCATTTACAGTTCTTACTGGGGCCACCGTAATCTTTTAGCTATACAATGCATTTACAGTTCTTACTGGGCCATTGTAGTCTTTTGGCTATACAATGCATTTACAGTTCTTACTGGGGTCACTGTAATTCTTTCAGCCTATCATTTACACTGACAATTCTAACTAAGACTACTTAGTAGGAATTTTCTATTTTATCATAAAAAAATGAAGACTAATGTCTAAACATCCAAGCCTAACATTCATAGATGATAAAACAATCACATATCCACATGTTCAATTCACACATACATGTAATCACATTTAATCTAAAATATTAAATAAAAAATCACATGTAATATAACATTATGGAAAAAAAATAGCATGAATATAACCATATATTCACATGTAATCACATTTAATCTAAAACATTAAATAAAAGATCACATGTAATATAACAATATATCTAAGTATATATCAAATCATACAAAAAAAATTAATAAAAAAAATAAATGTATATTTAACCCCACCTAAATCAAAGGAAAGTCGCAACCTAGTAGTACGCACTGCCCTTATATAACCGATGGTCTTGGGTTCAAATCCCATTGTGCTATTTTCATCCCCTTTTATTTTATTTTGCATTTTAAAAAAAATTTAAACAGTGCTGGGCCGAAAATAGCCCAGACCTTTTTTTTTTTTTTTAAACATAGAAGGGCCGAATGGGCCAGGCCCAATTTCATTTGGTTTTAAAAAAAAAACTAACGGGCCGAGAGGTCCAGGCCCATTGAAAAACAAACAGATGACCGAAGGTTTGGTCATCTCCTACCTCCAGCTCGGGCACTGTTCACATGAACAGTGCCCCTTCTTCATCCACCATTTGCAGCAGCTCAAGCAACCGCCCATCGCCGAAAGAAGAAAGCTCGAAGTCTCCGCTGCACCCTTGCGGTGCTCGCGGGACTCCTGTGGTCCGCATGGCACCAAGATGATGCGCACGGCACCACTGTTTGGTGCTCGCAACACCTCGATGTGGTGCTCGCAGCACCACTGCATTGGTGCGCGTAGCACCTCACAACGGTGCTCGCAGCACCTCACAACGGTGCTCGTAGCACCTCAAGACGCTGCAGTACCATGCTACGCTGCACCAGGGTGCGCGCAGCACCACCCGCGCGGCACCCCCAAGGTGCAGGCAACACTACTGGATGCGCGTGGCCCCCTCAAGTGCGCTCAACACCGCTGGGTGCGACCGGCACCCCTGCTAGGTCTGTGCAGCACCTCCTATGGAGGTTTTTTTTTTTTTTAAAGATCCAGTAAAAAAAAATGGGATAAAAATACACCCAATAAATCTCAAGCATATGCGAGAAAATAATATTACAAACTGGAAGCAACTTTAAAAAAAACTCTGATACCAATGTAAGAAAGTACAGCAGAAAAATATCTCAAGCTCAACTTACAAAATTGCTCCACAAGTTTCTCCAGATTGACAATTCACAAGTGTTTCCTCTTAGTGTCGAAGTATACTACGTAGTATAAAACTAGAGTATCACTTAACAAATCCACAATCTAAATACTTTATTAAGAGAGAACAAAAAGAAAGAGTTTTTGTATATTTCAAAATGGTGCCAAAACCAAATTGAAGGAGACTATTTATAGTCCACCCATACATGACTGGCCTTGAAGGCCAACCATTACACTACAAATAAATTGCAGCCGTTGTAAGCTGCAACGGCATGCAACGTATGGCATTAAGCCATGCCTTGCGTCGCTCCCTTTGGTCATAGCTTCTAAGGAGCCCATATCTCGATATTTTTTGATCCTGCAACCATTCTAGTATTAGCAAAACTAAGTATTCATATTATTGAAAATATTGGTGTTAATAGGAGGCAGGAGGGGCACCCACGTGAGCTGAACCCCTCCCTTCAAGTCCAGAAACGTATGGCATTAAGCCATGCGTTACAAGTCAAGTCATCTTATCTCATCTTAATTTATCTGAACTATCTATTTAAACCCAACTTTAGTTGATTTATATAAGGCTATCTATCCGGATCCGGATATCTGAGAATAAATAGGATGCACATCCGGGAATACTCCAAACCACTTTATTCGTAAACTGCAAGCTTAAATTATAGCAACTACTCTTTTCGTACTGTGCATGCCTAAATTACAACTAATTACACTTCGGTGAGGAAAATGTTACTCTTAACTCTTAATTTATATCGCTATAAAAGGAATCTAGAATTATAATTTTCATTTTTTTTATATTTTCAGAAGCCATTTCATTTTAAATCGACATTCTTTTTAATTTTTTTTTAATAAGCATCTGCTATAAATTAGGGGCATAACTGATCAGCATTACCCCTTTGCCTTTGGCAATAGTGTAAAACCCTCTCACAACAGTCCAAATCAGACTCTCGCGAAAGGCAGCGTCGATCGTGGTTTCCTGTCATACCACTCACATGCACATAGCCATAGGCTTTCATTTGGGTGTAGCCGCATTTCCTCAGTTCCTCTCTCTCTCTCTCTCTCTCTCTCTCTCTCTCCATATTTTCTCTCACTTTCTCGGTTTTGAAATTTTCCCAAGAAACAAGCAACCAGAACTGCTATACTTCTTTCATCTCTCAAAGGTGTGAAACTGCACTCCCAGGATTGAGAAGGACCACGTTAACATGGTGAAACTTTGCTAGAGTTCGGAGCTGAGAAGAAAAGCGAAAACAAGAAAGAAAATGGTGGAAGAAGACAGGGGGTATGAGACGAAGAGAGAGATGATTAATGCAAAACGATGGAGTCTAATTTTTTTTAAAAATAAAAAGATGGGTGGTATTCCGGTACCCAGTTTGGGCGGGTAGAACAATTTATCCACCCAGTTACAATCCAGGCAGTTATCCGTTCGGATTCACCAAGGTAGCAGGGTTTCGGACTGGACCGGCAAAAAATCCGGTCCAGATCTGAGTCCTAGATTTATGTAATGTGGGCGTGTTACGCTGGTCTAAGGTTTAAGCAGATAATAGACATGGATTTGCTTGGTTTGGTGTCAATATAAAAGAAGGGTACCGATGTGAAGTTGTTATCTTTGAACATAGAGACGTCTACACAAATGAAGTACTATACTGTAACAAGCTGAGCTCCATATCTAGGGTTTTCTACTCAGTGTCTGCTTAGAAGATGAAAGTATCGAAGGAGGGGTTGGGTTTTGGTTCAGTGTACTTGGAGGAGTTCACTTCAACTGAAGTTGCTGACTGATGGACCGGGCTGAGATGATGTTGGGCTCAAGTGCTGCGAGTGGGCCTTCTTTTAATTAGCTGAACTTACTTATTTAACTGTTAATGTGAGTGGGCCGGTAGTATGTTCCTTGGGCCATTTATGTTATCTCTTTTACATTTCAATATGTTGTGGACTGGCTTCCAGCCTTTTGCTATGGCCCAGGGCCTTTAGTTGTTTTCGTTAGTTTTTGTTTCCGTTGGAGGTCTAACAGCATATACGCTGGGCAGTGTCTTTTGGTGAATCATTCTGAATGCTATAACAATTTTCTTGTCGTTTCTCTCCTCTTTCCCTTTCTAACACCCATTACCGCCTAAATAAATTTCATGATCTATTCAATATAATAGCCGCATGAACCAAATCTTTCTGGAACAAGGTAAGCCTTGTATGCTCCATTTTACTAACCCAAAAAAGGCCAATTCTGTGCATGATTCTGTGAGAATATCACAATGTAGAATTACGATTCATAAGTATTTGCAGCAATTTGACATGGGATGCAGCTATTTGACATAGACTTACAACTCATTTGAGAACAATGGGTTCTTCAATTACTGCATTTACAGCATTGATCATCTCGTGTGAAGTAAAACCATCATCCTTCATGTAAAATAAGTGCAACACTCTAGTCATTTTCCAGAACAAATCCTTGCATTCTCTTGGAATCAGGCTGCCTTTCTCCTGCAAAACTAGTTTCAACAGTTCTCTCCTCTTAGTAGCAATAAAACTCTTCATCTCCTTAATGGTCTCTTCTTCAGTAATAATACCACCGCCATGAATTATACACAAAGATACAGCATTTAATTTCCCTTCCTCAGATTCCCTCTGCAACATAAGTCAATAGAGATTACTAACACTAGAACAAACCGTATTGGAGGAGAAATTCGTAAGTTTTTTCATAACTTTATTTCTTTTCTTGTTTGGGGAGAAGGGTATAGTACCTTAAAGCTCCGAATATCATTGAGAAGACGCCCAAAAGTGCTCATAAGCTCATATAGATGACGGATTTCTGGATCTTGAACAACCTTTCCTGAAAGCTTAGGCCCGACAAGATAGAGTGTTGGGAGGACGATAGGCCCTAAGGCGAATGATACATATCCATTTTTCATATAGTCATCCATCGTTGGCACTGACTTGTCTCTCAGCCACTCAGCTTCCTTCAACATAGATTTGAGTAAATCCAACCACTGCAATGAAAGCATGGCAACATCATCTCTATTTTAATGAATAAATAAATAATATGAGAAACCTCTTCAAGGATTTTTTCTTTAAGATAACTTTTTAAACCTAGGTTCAGATAGTCCATGTCCAGAAATCTGTACATTACATGGAACTGACAACTTGGAGTGAAGTAGTTGTACCAGGGTCTTAGAGGAGATCAGTAATCCTGTTAGAAAGCTTTGGGTAGTAATATACCAAAAGAGAAATACAATAGAAATAGGAAAAACAGGTAAGATTTCATCTCACAATATCAATTAAATCGCTTGTCACCCTACGTCCTTGCCGTGTGAATGCTTTGTCCCCAATCTCACAGATTGTGCTTTTAAGTGCCGAAAATAGAATTTCAACATTCACAGAACAACAATCAGTGCTGACATTTACATCCCACCTGCAGTCCAGTTTCCACATAACCAGAAATCACAGACTGATAATGGATTCAACAAAAGCAGAAAAGGAATGTGAAAACAGGGAAACATACTTTTCAACCAGTTGTACAAGGTTTACCAGTTCCTCTTCTGAACCACCAACATCAAAGAAATCATCAACAACTGTTGTAAGCACACCATTTTTGGCCCACGATATGCGGGCATCAGAAAATTCAGAGGAAAAAAGGGTTGCTGCAGCAGAGAAGTAACAGTAGGCCAGCTTCTGCCTGGCAAACTTTAGCTTGTGTAATCGGTTCTCTGTAACCCACCTGCTTATATGCAAATGGATATCATACAAAAAAAAAAAAAAAAAAAGATGATAATTTGTTTCCTTTCAATATTGAAAGCAAGAAGCAACCTTGCTGGCTGACAATATCATCAACTTTTATAAATACTATGGTCAAGTGGGTACCGCTAGTAACAAGAACCCGGAAAACAAGTGATTCCAAGTTAATATCAATTTTAGCAGGAAAAAAAAAAAAACCCTGAAAGTTGCTTCCGGTACAATACAGCAAAGAAATACTGGAAGTTGCTTCTAGGTCAACATGCCACCTAATTCTGATACACGTGCAGACATTTCACCGTGCTAAAATGAAAAATCCAAAAATGCCCATCATGACAGGATGGTAGTTGAAAGTACATAAAGATATGCACCTTGCAAGATGTTTAAGTTCTTCACGATGTATTGATTGGCATATGTTGAAGTCTTCCACTGCAAGTTTTAAGAAATCTTCGTTGCCAATATTTAAACTGACATAAGAAGAATAAAAGGATAAAACGGTAATTCCAACAAATCATGGCTCAAAACTCTACCAGAGTTAAAATTTTAATCCAGGGAAAAGGATGGAGGACAAAGAAACCACCATTAGTGTTACCTATAAGAAGTTTTTAAAACCCGTGTATTATTTTTGTTGTAACGCTCAATGGCTCGTCTAGTGGATAACCGTTCCAAATTTGAATGATGGGGAAAACTAAGAGCATCTTCCACCTGAAAAGAAGGTTGCAGTTTTCTGGAAGTCATCTTGGATTATAAAAACAAACATCACTTTATTTGGCAAAAATGAACATTACTAAATAGTAAAGGGTGTTCCATTCCAGGAAACTACCTCTTGGCAAAGATAGTTGTTCAGTCCACTTGTGTGAATTGAACCATTGGATAATTCCCGTCTCAAGAAATTTCTTGTCCATAAATTTTGTTTCTCCAGAACTGATTCTTCACGATGTATGATGATTTCTGAAGCCCGAAATAATTCCAAGACAGCACCAATGTCCTTCAAATATCCTTCAAGGGTGCTGGAGAAATGATCTTTTTCTGAAAGTTGGCTAAATGGATCTACAGCACAGGATAAACATATTAAACCTTTTTCCTGACCAATCAAAATACTGCAGGCCATGTCTCCTAAATAACAAAGTACCTGAAGAAACATCATATCCATTAACACGTAACATCCGAAATGCCAATGCACAGGTGGCAGCATCTAAAAATATTTCTTCCTCACCCTGTAACCAGTATCTGTTTCACTGGAAACTTTCATGTTTCCAATAAATGATAACTAATTATAATCTACAAACTCAAACGAATGTCGGGATAAAACAAATAATTAGTGCATTCATCTAAAAATAGCATTGCCTGTATGTTTCTTCCAATACGCTGTTGATCTCCTTCCTGAAATGCTTATCAATTCCCAACCTTTCGAGACTGTCAACCATACAAAGACGGGTATATATATCTAGAGGGTAAACTGTAGGAACTGGAAAAAAACAAATGAAAATAACCAATTGACTGTCAGAGAAATCAGCAATGTAATTGAAAATGCATAGCAAGCTGTAGATAAGTGTGGAGGAAGAGACCTGCATTTCCAAACTTTTCTACGAGTGAGCAAAGGTAATTAAGGCAACCAGAATTCTTGAGGTGAGTAAAAGCAGCTGCTGTGGTGGATGGTGAATTAAGGAGTGACCCATTCTCTCTTTGATATTTCATGACCATTTCCCAGTTCTGCGACTTCCCCAATCCCTCTGAGACATATGCTAAGTAGGTCTTACTCCCTTCTGAATTGCTTCCATAGCATCTGGAATTAGATTTTGGATAGTTGAGTTTGGAGAAATAAGTTCATCATTCCATTGCCGCTAACAAGGGTATAAACAGTTATTGTTCGACCCTGATTCAGAATACAACTAAACTTTCTTACGGACCAACGGAGCTAAGCCAACCAAGCATGATCAAGGTTGCTAATCTTTGAAGCCAGCTTGAGTAGGCTTAACCTCACCCAAGTATGAGAAAAGAACTTACAAAATGCCCATTGTTGTCCTGGGCATTAGTCAAACACTAGCACAAAAATGTACATTAAGTAATAAAGTTGAGAAGAAACCTACACTAAATTAGAACCATTACCTTTTGAGCTCCAACTCTCTTTTGTGAACCAAAGCATCTAGATTCATTGCTTTCAGAGGTATATTCAAATCCAAGTTTTTGGCATACTCGATCATGGCAGGAAATATTATATCAAATCCAATAGGGGAAAATTGCTTCTCATCAGTAGCTGCAGCTATATTTGACTCGATAAAGTAGAGGCCTGCAGAAAGAGAGAACATCTATCTCTTGGACATAAAAGGAGGTAATTTAGCAAGGAGAACAGCAGAAATACCATTATTCATTTGATCTTGACCAAGATCCCATTGCTTTAGTGCAAGGATGCAAGCTAAGGTAGATAACAGAGCATCTTTAACTAAAAGAGGATCATGGTTAGGAAGACCCCATGAGCCATCAGAGAGTTGATTATCTAATATCCAATTTACACACTGAGGGAAAAAAGGGGCCTTCGAAGAATTTGGAGAAGGGACCATCGCCACCCAGGCAGTGTCATATGAGGAAACAGAAAGTTCGACCTCATTGAACATTGTCTTAATTCTTTGTTTAGCCCCCTCAAAGCACTGGATGAATAAAACAAGACATTATATTAATCAACAAACATTAAAGTATGAGATAAAACATAAATATTGTCACTGAATGCAGGATTATCATACCAAAGCTGGAGTCTTGGCTTTTGTTGCTACAATTGGTCCAGGAACCAGAGAGGCTGCTTGAGAACAAAAAAGTCCAGCAGAGATTAAGAAAAAAAGTATCTAATTACAACGTCAGAAGAAGTTATTTGAAGCACGTCTATAATTTAACTATTAAGAGAACAGAGAAAAAAGTATCTAATCTAAGGAATGGGTTTGTCACTTATGGTTTTGCCATGATTTGAATTGGTTAGATGTTCTAATCCCACTTTTGTAAGGTCATCTAATAATTTTTAATATTTCATTTTCTTTTCAAGGGCTATATATTCTAATAAAATCAGATGTCATCATGTAGTTGCTCACAGTGTCGGCCAATGTTCTTCACAGCCAAACTCTTGTCTGCTAGCTCCTTCCAGTGAATCATATTTTTCCTCTTTTAGATGCAGACTCTAGACCGTCTTAAATTTCGTCCAACTTCTCGCAAAGTGGTGCTATCTTTACCTTCTTTAGGTCTGTTCATTTCTTATCCTATCCTTCCTTGTATGGCTACCCATCCATCCCTAATGTCAACTAAATCCTATCTTTAAAGGTGCAAAGTTGCCAATACAATGAGATAGGAAATCCACGAGACAAATAAGCTCCTGCTATTTTTTTTTAAGTATCAACTATTATTTTTTAAAATAAGAAATTTGGGGGTTGATGCACAATGTCACATCTACACAATGGGATAGGAGCAGGATGAAAAAATATATTACTCATTCTAATTATACCAAATAAAAAATCCTAATAATATTATCAAATTAAGAACCCTCATATGCCCTTCCCATGGTTTTTCTTCTGAATTCTAATAATTTTCTCTTCCTTTACGTTATTTTTCCCTTAATTTTAATAGATTTTCCCTAACTTCCCTTTTAAAGCTGCTTGATACTCTGTTGAGCTATTCAATAGAATTACTGCAGAATTTACAAAGTAAAAGAAACAGTCTGTGCCCGTTAAGGTACACACAAATATAGAGAGATAACACTTTCTTTTGCTTAAATGTGTATACCTTTGATGTCTACAGCATCATGTATTTCTTCATCCTAGAAATGTTGATGAAGAAATTAAAGTTACTTAAAGTTTCCAATCAAACTGGCATATCCCATTTTTTGGTTCTACAAGTTACTTAAAGTTTCCAATCAAACAACTTCGCTAAAACTGAAAATATCGAATAAACTTGAAAGTGAACAACCCACAAAGACTCAACGTAAGAACAAGAAACCCAATTCAAAAGAGTTTTGCATGCTCCCGAAAAAATCCACCAGTAGGAGAGAGAGAGAGAGAGAGAGAGAGAGAGAGAGAGAGATGGAACCTGAAGTGGAAGAAGCTGAACACCAAAGATTGTTGGGGTGAAAGAGAGACATGGTTGTGCCAATAAGAGGAGAAGAGTTTGATGCACTTCGATACTTTATCAAAAAACAAAAAGCTTGAAACTTGAAAGAGAGAGTGAGAGATACAGTTTGGAAATGGAGGTATCAATGGATGCACGTAGTCGGTAGGCAACCAGGAATCGAAGTCAGATAGGTAAGATGGTGAGAAAGCATCAATATATAGAACAAAACTTTCTACAATAAAATTTAGAGCATTAGAAGTTGGTAAAGTCTGTCGTAACTTGTCACCTTCTTCCTATTCAATTTTAGTTCTTTGCTCCAACGGAGTCTCGTTTGTTTGTAGAGATGCGATGAGGTGAGGTAAATTAAAATTAAAATAAAAAATTTAAATAAAATATTATTAAAATATATTTTTTAATTTTATTTTTATTTTGATATTTAAAAAAATTAAATTATTTATTTTATTTTATATTAAAATTTAAAAAAGTTATAATAATTAGATGAGATAGATTTGAAAAAATTAAATTGTTTATTTTATTTTCTATTAGAATTTAGAAAAGTGTAATGATAAAATTGAAATGAGATATTTTCTAAAAACAAACGAGGCTTAGTTGTCACTTTCTTAAGATTCGGAGATAGATCAGATGAGATGAGATGAGATAAAATGTAATGATTTTAGATAAAATTTGAAAATTAAATAAAATATTATTAAAATATTTTTTTAATATTATTATTATTTTAGAAATTAAAAAAGTTGAATTATTTATTATATTTTTTTATAAAAATTATAGTGATAAAATGAGATAAGATGAATCAACATAATTTTAATATTTAAATTTCAAACTGAGAATTTCACAGTACTGTAGTACACATTTAAAAAAATAAAAAATAAAAAATTGTATGGTGTAAGACTTTTCTATTTATATTTATTTTTTATTGGATTATATTAATTAAGAATATTGTTTATGTAGGGTTCTTAACAATAATTTTATTTTTTATTTTAGTATATACACGAGTTGTGTTATCAGCCCACGCATCTACGGCGATTTTAGGCTTCGGTTTGAATAGTGAATTGAGACGAAATAAGTTGAGATTAAAGTTGAAAGTTAAATAATATATTATTAAAATATTATTTTTTAATATTATTATTATTTTAAAATTTTAAAAAAATAAATTATTTATTATATTTTATATAAAAATTTAAAAAAATTATAATGATTAAATAAAATGAATTTGATCACTCTTATATCCAAGTTGGGGCTAAGAGAGAAACCATTTTGTTATTGAGTTTTACTATTTACAGATTATATATATATAGAAAGAAGCACGTAAAACTTATTACACTTATCAAAAATCAAAATAGAAATATATTTTCACAAATTGAGGTGGAAGTCTTTTACATTATCAGTATATTGCATTTTTGTATTAATAAGTAGACCTATAAATTATTGTTTTTCTTTTATTATTATTTTCTAATATGAAGAGAGAGATATATAAAATATTTAAACTCTACAATATTTAATGCTAAGATTTTAACTCTAAAAAAGAATCTAAGATTCATACTATTCATGAATGATATATTATTGAGTAATACTCAAATGCTATTGTAATTCCAATTTTAATAATATGGTATTAATGAATTCTCATTAATTATGCCCAAAAAAGAAAAAAAAAATCCTCACAATTTGGAATATAATAATGACTATTAACTATATATCTTTAAAGAAGTAAATCTCTTAGATTTGGTTAAAATTTAAATTATATAACATATTTGAATTTCTTATAGAATTCTTATTCTATAAAATAGTCATTAAATTTAATTTTAAAAAAATTATAATTCTTATAAAACCCGCTTCATGTTTCTATTTCTCTCACTATAAATTCAATGATTTGGACAATAAATTTAGAAGATCTAAGTCCATAAATGATGGCACTATCTTCCTATTTAGGCAAAGTCATTTTATTAGTATATATTACAGCGACGGTAGAAAAAGGAAAAAAGAAAAGCCGCAAGTACAAGTCATTTATAAAGAAAAATCTAGTTGTAAACGATTTTATGCACTAACACACGTACTCATTCAATATAATTGCTCAGAAAGTAGATTTTATTGAAAACACTACTAATTTGAATTTAGAATATGAAGATACCAGTATTGGTACATAAATTGATGCGCAAACTTGCTTGTGCATAGCAAAATTCTATTTTTAAACAGGACTTCATTATTGTTGCCATACATAGCGAAGTATTAGATGTGTCTATTGGACTGTAGGGTTTTTTTTTTTTTTTTTTTTTTGTGTCAGGAAACCTTTTAAGGCAAGGTCTTTTAGACCCACCTCTATAAAGTAAACTTTGATCCTATAAATCGTAACTTCGAAAATTTTCCTATACGAAACTGGTTAAATCATTAGTTTTTCACTAGAAGGTATGTAATCCTAAAAAATTATTTACACTCATAAAATGTTGAAGTTTAAACTTTAAAGGGAGTAATACTCTAAGACTAAGGCCTTCATCACTTAGATCAAGTCGGAGCTTTGGACCGTAGTTACAAGAATCTTTGTTATAAAGAACTTCTACTGCTGCCTCTTCTCTAAGCTGCAAGCCAAATTTGTATTTTTCAAATGGTCAAGATAAGATTATTTTATTTTTAAGGAGAAAAGAAATAGAGAGAATGAATATAAATGCTTAAAAAATAATAAATACAAATGAAAATATTAAAATCTAATTTTTTTTTAAAAAAAAGTACCTAGTAATTGGTCGGGTCTTATAATTAATTTGGCTAGTACCGTGACAGCGATTTAATCAAATATTATTTTATGAGAGAGAGGAACCCCCTCCCCCAAAGTTTAATTTTCATTTATTTATTTAAAATATATTGAGATATTATTATTTATTATTAGCATGTATTTTATCATAACAAGCTTATTATCCACACAATGCGCAAATTGTTATGTATGTTGTATATGAGTAAAAGAGACTTATAGAGATTGAATTTTATAGTAAAGAAATTCGAAATAATTTATAAGACGGTTTATATGGCGATTTATTTGATGAAATAATATAAAGGTTGAAATAGTATTTTTGGTGGAGATTTGAATCGGTTTATATCTTTATATATAAGAAATGAAATGAAACTTAAAAGTTACAGCAGTTCATAATGAAACATTACTTTTAAAATAGTTACAGCTCCATAAGCATAACACTTCAAATTTAATAGGTAGAATGTCTACTTTTATGAGTATGCCACATCGGAGTCATATGACTCTGCTTAAAATACAAAATAATATAAATGTTGAATTATTACTTTTGGATGGAGTCTTGAATTGGTTTATATCTTTATATGTAAGAAAAGAAATAAAACTTAAAAGTTACAATAGTTCATAATAAAACATTACTTTTAAAATATTTACTGTTTTATAAACATAACACTTTAAATTTAATATGTAAAATATTTACTTTTATAGATAAAATATCACGTCAGAATTATATTAGTCTACTTTTATATATAATAATAGATTAGTTAGATTTTATAAAATATCACAATAATGTATCACATGCACCTTTTCCATTAATTTAGAGAGTGTCTCAACAAATATGATATTTTACTTTCGGTTGAATTTGGGACGTTTATTATTTTGCGTGTCCTTTTATTAGCACTTTCCTTTGTTTTATGGATGGTGCTATGTGCATCGATAATAAATAAATAAAAAAAACAAAAAAAACAAAATCAAAAGTGTCACATGGTGCACTTCATCGGTCATATTTTCTTTTTTTTATATGTTACTATTAAGCATTTTACTCGTGCCTTTCCTTTTTTTTTTTTTATCCCTTGAATTTTGTTTACATGTGCCCCGTAGGAATACGCAAACTAATAAATAAACACGTGGATGCGAAAACTTAGACCTTATTTGACTACATAGATAAAATGACATAAAAGTTAAAAATTAAATAAAATATTATTATAATATATTTTTTAATATTATTTTTATTTTAAAAATTAAAAATATTGAATTATTTATTATATTTTGTATAGTAGTTTAGAAAAAGATCTTAGAAAAAGAGCCTAGTAGGTTAGAGAATTCAAATGATAAACTTAATTACATTAATCTAGAATTATTTTATAACTTTATTTAAAATAAAAGATAATGTAAAATTGTAATTATTGTTTAATGAAGTAACACAATTATATTAGTTGATTTACAATAAGTTATATATCATTTAAATATTTTTTTAATATTTTTTATTCATTTTAAATATTTCTTCTACATATCAATGGATTTGCAGTATTCTCATATCTTATGATATTTGCAATATCTCTCCGTATATAATTTTATATAATTATATCATATTTCATATTAGAGAAAATCTTCAAAGCGGTTAGTCTACTAAAGCTCAAATAGTAGCCCTCCAATGAAATATTGCCACGTTGCTCCTCCATTTCTCATTTCATCTTGTCTACAGGTGATACGTGAAAAATCCCCAAGTGAAGAACCCTTCCTCAAATCGAAGTCTTCTCGTCTCCCTCTTCCACCGAAATCTCCCCAATTGAAAAATCTCCTCCTCTCCGATTTGCTCACATTCTCCAGTGCGGCCTCTATGGCCACCTTCTCTGGCGCGGTCTCTACGGCCACCTTCTCCTCAAGTAACCCAATTTCGAGCCGAAAGGAGGCAATCCAACTGAATCAAAAAAAAAAAAACTTCAGTCCAAAAGGCAAACAACTTCACAACAAATACAAAATATTTTTCGAAGAAGAAGAGAGAGTAGGTAGGAAGTTTTGACACACTTATGTGAATAAATTAAAGAGAAGGGTTAGCTGAGAATAAAGTAAATCGCATTATCTGGAATTATATACGTAATATGTCCTCTCTTTGGTTTTTGCTTGAGATTTTGTCACGGGTGCTTGGGGGCTGGGTCTTGAAGAGGAGGAAAGGTTATGGTGAGTGAGAAGGGGTTGAGGTGATGCTGTGTGAAGAAGGCTGGGCTGTGTGAAGAAGAAGAGTTAACAAATTTAACTGTAGGAAAGGAGGAGAGTAACGGCTGTAACTACCTTCAGAATGATACGGGGAGTTTTGGAATTTTAAGTGATACAATGCGTTTGGTAATGTAGGGTGTGGTGTCGTTTTGTTGTTGCATTGTGTGTTTTGGCTTTAAGTGAAACGGTGAGTATTGTTCTTAGAAATGATAGGATGCGTTTTACGTTTTAGTCTTGGTCGTTTTGGTTCATCTCCATGCTCTGCATCTATAAAAGCAGTGCAGCTCTGGTGTAGAAGACTATTGATTGATCATTGAAGTTTTAATAGAAATTGGAGGTTGGGAATTCCTCGAAAATTCTCTGTCAAGATTCACGAAGGGAATCAGCAAACCTATCTTGTGTAGTGATCTGATTGAGTAAGGTGCAGTAGCGTTCTTGCTATAGTGTTCTTGCAAGTAAGCACGTTATAGATTTTGGGGCTAGGAAATGGACAAAGAAAAATAGAAGGTAGAAGGAAAAGAGGATCCAAAACCAACAGGGTCAAAGGCTACTTTTGCAATTTATTTAGGTTTGGTTTTCAGTGTTGGATAGTTCTCTCTTTGAATTGATTTCATAATGGGGGAGATGGGAAGATGTCATTATCCAGTGTAATGAGCTTATTGTAATTTTTGTGAAATTGCTTACATGACGGAGTATTATTGGAAGCTTTTAAAGCCTTACCTTCGGATGGACCACTCCAAAGCGGCTTTGTTCATATTAATCCAAATTTAAAAGCCAAATGATCCAAGTGCTTTTCTGCTTCTTCGCCACCTTTAAACAGCCAATTAATTGAGACTGCTATACTTTTCTTCTTTAAAATAGTCAATTAGTGTCGCCTGCTCATGTGGAAATCCCATTTGAATTTGCACAATCTGTTGAGCAAGTGATTCAAGCTTTCTAAGATGGCAAGCCAGTACAACTCAATTCCAGCTACAAGCAAGCCTCCATGCCAGGATGATGCCTCATCTGTCTCATCTATGATTCTATATTTTGGAAATGGCCATTAGTTTGAATGCCAAACACGTGGATCTGCAAAACTTATAGGGTTTTGGAAGAGACATAATATTTGTTACTACTTTTATTATAAGTATTATATAATATCGAACAAAAATAATTTAAAAAGATGTGATGCTTTGTCCATGTGTTCTAAGGATTTCTATGGTCTTCTTAAAGCATTGGTATTGGATTATGCAAATGTAACTAAATCAAGGTATTTGGCTAATAGAGCTGAAAAATAGGATGCATTGGATTATGTAAATTTAAAATAAGATGGCTTTTAACTACGGTAAATTACGTCCTTCGGTCATATTTGATTGTAATTGTAGCTCAACCAAAATGAATAAAAAATTCTTTCTTCCTCCAGAAACAATCTCTCTTCCCTCGATTTTCCCTCTGTGTCCACCAAACTCCTTTTTTTCCCTCGGTTTCTTCCTCCCACGTGAACTATCTCTTTGTTTTTCCCTTGTGCCTTTTCTCTTCTGTTAGGGTTTCATTTTCGTGCCTTTTCTCTCCTGTCTCTTGTGTCTTTTTTATAAGTGATATTTTTATGTGATTTTTATCACTCTTTTATTTCTGAAATCATTTTTCCTTCAATACTATGGATTTTATTTTATTTATACATATTTTTATTTATTTTCTTGGATTTTAAGGAAAAAGAAGATTTAGTGCAAAAATAGAGCATTTTGGTACAAAAGAAGAGACTACAGATCCAGACCAGTGAGAGGCAGCGATATCTAAAAAGAGTCGATGAGATTAGGGCAATGAGCCTTGTCTCGTGCGCAACAAAGAGATTTCTCTTGTCCAAAAGCGAGAAGATTTACCTCTCGGTAGGCGAGGATACTCATGACTAAAAGGCGCGACCAGGCTCTAGGCGATTAGATTGGGCGACTAGTCTAAACGACCAATTTAAAAGACCAACATAAAAGACATCATGGGCAACAACTAGAAAAGACGAGAATAGTCTTTCATCCCAGTCGAGAGTTTTTCTACTCGATAGGCGAGGAGAGGGACGTGTGGTCTTTGTGACCTCCAAGCCCGTTCATTTGTGGCATCCACGCCAGTTATATTCAACGCACACGGCATCTACTTGGTGGGATAGATCCTCCCAACCAAGATCAATCTACTACTGACCACCAAATCTTCCCTAATTCCGCAATTTAAGCCGCATATCACTGAATCTTCCATTTTAGATAATCTCGTTATTCTTTGGATAATTCTTTTTATGTTAACATTTATTTTTAGAAACTATTTTCCAGATCTTTAGGTGAGATTGTAGCCGCAGTTATTATGTTTCCATATTTAAATTTCAACATCTATTTGTCTTGTGGGATGAATATGAGAGTTCTGAATCGGAGTTTTGTTTTGAGTTTTAGAGAGTTTGAGTTTAGTTTCGATAGTTCAGAATTTATTATTTGAGTTTCTTTCAAGGAGGCAGATCTGGGGGAGTAGAGGTGAGAGCTGCATGCTTCATCAACTGACTCCAATGAAGAACACCAATTTTATTATTTTTCTTTTTAATTTCATTATGAACTAATTTTATTTTCTAGAGTTTTGATGTAGCCTAGCATTGAATACACAGTTTATATTCCAAGTTATTTTATTTTCGATATTTTCATGATTGAATGCTTATTCCTTATTCTTAATGCTTACAATTTTATAGCTAACTATTGTTCGATCTTTTGGATTGCAATGAGACTGAGAGGTGATTCATGATTAAAGCTCTAGGATTAAACACCATTAGTAGAGCGAAACCATATATGTTTTACCGCGACTAGTGTGATTTTCAAAAAAACTCTAAAGAACTTAATGAGTCTCCAATTAATTAAATTCACATAGAGATAAGGAATTATTAGTTGGAGATCATTTTGATATTGTTCGAGAGAAAATATTGAATAGTTAAGCAATTTTTATCATCAACTTGGATAATTGGGAATCTATAACAAGGAATAATAAATTGTGTGGGATTTGCTAGGTGAAACCAAAAGCTCTAGATCTATTCTTCTTATTTTTAAAATTTTAATTTTAATTTTTATTTTTTCAGTTTAATTTAGATAAACCATTCTTCAAATTTCAGTTTTCCAAATAGTAATTAATTTTGTCAATTTTATTACTCAATAACATAATTATTCCATATGGGTTCGATAACCATTTTCTTTAAAACACTTTATTACTTGTTACGATTCTTGCACTTCTAGATATATTTTTAAGCAAACAAGTTTTTGGCACCGTTGCCGGGAATAATTATTTGTCATTGATATTGATACTAACTAGATTTTTACTACTTTGGATTTTATTTTATTTTATTTATATAAAAAAAGTTTTTGGTTTAAATTAGATCTCAACTTGGTTTTTCTTTTCAGGAATCGGAAGTGCATGCCCCGATCTAAATCATTAGAGCTTACCCCTTTTGATCTTAAGATTGAAAGAACCTTACGTTGGATCAATAAAAGAAGAAGAAATAGGTCACCGTCACTAAATTTAAAATGGCCTACCAGGAGTACAAGGCATTGAGAGATTATGTTTTTATCATATTACGCAGATGACAAATCTATCACAACAAATAGGTAAGATGAACATTAATGATATTCAAACTAATGTTGTTTGTAATCATTGCGCAGGAAATCATTCAAGTGTAGATTGCCAAGTGGGAAATCCTTTTGTCCAACCGAATTATGAACAAGCTCATTACGTGTGCAATTTTCAACTCTAAAATAATCCTCATTCAAACACGTTTAATCCCGGATGGAGAAATCATCCTAATTTTTCATGGAACAATAACCAAGTACCAGTTAGACCACCTCAACAATTTCCACAACAAGAGAAGAAGCCAACACTTGAAAATATGATCATACAGTACATGCAAAAGACTGATATGGTGAATCAAAACAACTCGGCTTCAATACGAAATCTTGAGGCACAAATCAGTCAGCTCTCAAACATGCTTACTGAGAGGACAACAGAGACTTTACAGAGCAACACTGTGACCAATCCGAATAAATATGTCAAAGCTATAACATTGAGAAGTGGGCGGACATATGATTAGTTGGTAAATACCGAGCGAGATGCAGAAGTTGTCGAAAATGTGGCATCTGAGAAGAAAGAAACCTAGTACGAGGTGAAAGAAGTAGATCAGGATGCAACCGACCAGCAAGCTGAGAAGACTAAGGAGAATAAAGGGGCGGCAAAACCCAAGAAATTCAAGGGGTTTATTTTTTAAACTTATTCTCCTCCAATTTATGATCCACTAATTCCTTTTCCACAGAGATTAAGAAAAAATAAGATTGATAATCAGTTCTCTCTACAGTTGGCTACCAAGGAGAGCAGTGCAATTGTACAAAAGAAGCTGCCGCCTAAGGAATTAGGTCTTGGAGAACCAAATCCTCCCAAATTCTGCAATTCAAGACGCATATCACTGAATCTTCCATTTTAGATAATCTTGTTATGCTTGGGATAATTTCTTTTACATTAACATGTATCTTTAAAAACTTTTTTCCAGATCTTTGGGCGAAATTGTAGCCACAGTTATCTTGTTTTCATATTTGAATTTCGACATCTATTTAATCCCGTCTTGTGGGATGAATAGGAGAGTTCTTAATAGGAGTTTTGTTTTGAGTTTTAGAGAGTCTGAGTTTAGGTTTTGATAATTTAGAGTTTATTATTTGATTTTTTTTCAAGTAGACAGATTTGGGAGAGCAGAAGCGAGAGCCGCATGCTTCATCAACTGACTCCAACAAAGAACACCAGATTTATTGTTTTTCTTTCTAATTTCATTATGAACTAATTTTATTTTCTAGAGTTTTGATGTAGCCTAGCATTGAACACACAATTTATATTCCAAATTATTTATTTTCAATATTTCCATGATTGAATGTTTATTTCTTGTTCTTAATACTTACAGTTTTCTAACTAACTATTGTTCGATCTTTTGTATTGCAATGAGATCGAGAGATGATTTGTGATTAAAACTCTAGGATTAAACACCATTAGTTGAGCGAAAGTAGATATGCTTTGTCGCGACTAGTGTGATTTTCAAGAAAAATCCAAAGAGCTTAATGAGTTTCTAATTAGTTAAATTCACATAGACATATGAAGTTATTAGTTGGAGATATATTTGGTATTGGTCAAGAGAAAATATTGAATAATTAAGGAATTTTTATCATCAACTTAGGATAATTGGGATTCTATACCAAGGAAGAATAAATTGTGTAGGATTTACTAGGTGAAATCAAACGCTCTAAATCTATTCTTATTATTTTTAAAATCTTAATTTTAAATATTCTTTTCTTCAGTTTAATTTAGGTAAACCATTCTTTGAATTTCGGTTTTCCAAATAGTAATTAATTTAGTCAATTTCAACACTCAATAGAGTAATTATTCCATGTGGGTTTGGTAACCATTTTCTTTAAAACACTTTACTACTTGTTACGATTCTTATATTTGCAGATATATTTTTAAGCAAACACTTTTCTCTCCCATCCTTCACATGAAAAATGAAAAAAAACCTCTGTTTGAGTTTTAGATAGACCTTCGTCACAACAACAACAGTCCTTTGTTGGGTCAATCTCCCATGGCTCTGCTTTTCTGTAAAAATTAGAACTTTGTTTTCTTTGGCAGTTTTAACTCAAAACTTATATGTATTTATTGACTTCTTATTTTTTATTTTCATTTTGTTTTATGTCTCAAATGTTTTCGCAGAGGATCCACGATTGAGGAATTTTCTCATCATAATTTGTGAAAAGTGGAGAGAGAGAGAGAGAGAGAGAGAGAGAGAGAGAGAGAGAATCTTCCACCTTCGCAATATGAATTAGAAAATAATGTTTCTCTACAATATAATATAATTCCTTGTTCATACCAATCTTCCACCTTTGCCAGTTTCTTACTTCTCTCTGCCACACCTCCTCTCCTCGACCTTTGTAAGCATTTATCTTTTGTTGTATTTTTGTTCTTTGACATGTTGCGGTGTCGGGAATCCTAGACTGCATGGGTTTGTTGATTTTTTTTTTTTTTGTAGTTCTATTTTTTGAGCTTCTTGGTGTAATGGGGTTCTGAGTCAAGTGCTTTACGATCCGGCTGTAATGGATGCATGTATCTACTGTGAAACTTTTTTGTTTAACCTGATTTCAATTCCTTTGCCTTGATCTTTGGAGTATAAACTGTATAATTATCATACCCTTTTGTTGGATTGTCTTCTTCTCTTCAATTTTGACTCCATGCATAGATTGATTTGTGTTACCACATAGTTGTTCATAATTTTTTTTTTCTAATATTTCAGATTTTTGTTTGAAAAAAAAAACATTCAGTCATGAACTCTATAGAATTTTAAATGATTTAGATTTTTATGTTCGCCTGTACTAGTATAATTCGTTGCATATAAGCTACAAAGAGGGGGACTATTATGTGGATTGATTATTAAACTTGTTGAAAGAATGGCTCTCTTTGGGGCTTGTCACAATAGAGCGGAGGTGAGGATCCATGAAAGTTTGGATGAGTTTAGCATTGATTTCTCTAGTTTTATGACTTTGGTACTTACTTTAATAGCATGATTTCAAGGGCCACACAAAATATAACCTGGTCTTTATCTCATATTTAATTGCACTTTCCTAATCTATAAAAAATTTAAATTGCTCAATATTGAATTGAATCAATCATTTAAAGTGAATTTGATGCAGAGATCTCAAGAGGGGCAGAGATTCCTGATTAGGAACCACTTGATGAGACTCAATCCCAAGAGATTCTTCCTTCATATGAACACAGGCAACAAGATCCTACTAGATTTTAACATTGCTGTGAATTGTGAAATTGTAACACGACTCATCCAAGTGTTTTAATTACATGTTGTTGTTGTTGGGATGTTGTTCAGCAGCATTTTAATTGTGGAATGATGTTGTGAATTGTAGAATGATGCAGTGTTTTACTTATTGGTGCAATTAGATGTTATAATTTTATTATCTTGGTGTAGTTGTTTTGTTAAGATTTTTACAATTTCTCTACCAATCATATGTTAATTATAATTTGATTATTAATTAATATATAATTGGTAGAATTATAAAGTATGACAAAAATAAATTAGAAAAAAAAATTATTAAATTAATAATATTTTATTATTATTTTAAATAATAGATAGATAATCCAACATAGGAATAGGTTTTGAGTGGAATAGCCAATTACAAAATTATGTGATATTATGCAAATTATGACTTTGTATTTATATAATCCAATGAGTGCGGCCCCGTTTGAATTCAAGATAAGTTTAAATAATTTATAAATAGTAGAATAAAATATTATTAAAATATTATTTTTTAATATTATTATTATTTTAAAATTTGAAAAAATTGAATTGTTTATTATATTTTATATAGAAATTTTAAAAAAATTATAATGATGAGTTGAGATGAGTTTGGAATTCAAACGAGGCTAATAAAGTAAAACAGTGTATTGATATCTAAAATTAACATCACACAAACAAACTAATAGCTCCAGGTAAGCATTTGGCGCAATTGTTTTTGTTCGCCACTTGTTTCCATTGTTTTCTTATCTCAACTCTAAAGCCCCCATGAAAGGAACGAAGAGGAACAACTTCGGATTCCAGTAGGCAGGTTTAAAACGAAAACAAACGCAATCCCTTCACTGACTGCCACTACCGATGAAAGAGCCCACCAACATTAAGCTTCAGTTGTGTGAAACAACTGCTCAACCTCAGCTAGAGTGGTTTGTGCTTCCAGTAGTTCTGGGGCATCCTTTTGATTCGACTCCTCAAGCTCAGCCTGAAATTTAATATCAAATTTAGCAAAATGTAGTTCATTAAAACAATATCCCCATATTCTTTTTATAGGCAGAAAAGTGTTTTAAGGCAGCATATTTCGCCATATGTGCACCAGAGTTTGCACTACACTAAACCAACAATGATTCCCATCAGATTTGCCTATTTTGCCAACCTTTATTGCTGGTATGGAAGATAGAAGCTTTAAGATTTTACACAGTGCGGCAATGATAAAGGAGTACTTTCAGTTTGCAAAATTGTCGTTAATTGCTTGTGCTCCACAAATTTCATTTTTGTTTTTGATGAAATAGCAAGTGACACGTGGACTTAAATAAATACTGAACAAAAGCTACCATATCATCATTTGTGATGATGGCAAAAAAGACCCGTCATCCAGATAAAAGTTTGGTACAAAAAAATAAATAAGAACAATAGAACATGATGGTAAATTAATGATAAGTAAATAATCTTTTACTTAATGTTCCATATTTTGGAGATGACTCCACTTTGGACAAGATACTTTCCTTGTTACTAAATGTGAGCGCCCATTAAGGTTGCTCAATGTCAAGGTCAGTCACCAAAATTACGAAACAAAATGGTCATAATCCATAAAATCTTGATTTTTTTTAGTCCCATACAATCAAAGCTATCACAAGTGTATCATTAGTTGACTAATAGAAGAAGACTTTAACCTACTGTTGCTAGAGGATAGTTGAATGCAAAGAATCATTCCATTTTGAACCTAGAGTCCAGCCCATTTGGGTATGTTACAAACCCCACACTAGAGGGTTAGGCCAGGGTTATTAACCTATTTATCCAGTAGTAATATCATTCACTTCTAAGCTCCCCATTCAGAAACATGTAAAATTTATGATGATCCTGTTGGATAGACCTTTAACCTGCCTGTGCCAAAACATAATCTAATTGCCTAGAACACAAACACCCACACTCACATTACCAGAGTGCGTTCTATATAAGTGTGCCCAAAACCCACAGCTCAAAGGGGTAGAAGAGTTAGTAATCTACTTATCGGTCCTATCGCAATAATCCATTACAGTTACAAAAATTTAACATAACTATGGAGGAAGATTCATATCTGCCCCCAACAACAGTCTACAAATTCTACCTAAAAAGGGCAAGGCATAAAAGACTTGGCATGCCTTTTTGCATACAACAACTTACAAAGAGTTGTATTCTGGTATATAACTAGGGCGACATACCTAGAATGAAAGCAATAAACAGTAATATTCAGAATGCAAACCAAAAAGTAATGATTCAATACCAAAGTTCCTTTCAGGTCAGCTAATGAGGCCTCTAGGCGCTTGCGACAATCAGGAATCATCATCCTTGACTCAGCAAGCACATTCTCCTGTTCAAACACAACCAAAAGAGTGCGTCTAAGTAGGATGTTGGAGGGAAATATTAGAATAGAATACACTCTCATTCCTTCAGCTGGGTAATAGGGCTTTTCAACAATGAATTACGAAGTATGATATATGTTTTTCTTCTGGAAACGATATTAGTTGAAAAGGCAGCAGCAGCCAAGCAAATACAATTTATTCTGAAGTATGATTTTAGTTTGTCACACCTGTTGCTTAAGGTCATAAGGGTCAGCTCCTTTTTCCTTCATGTCTGCTGTTTTGGCAGCTTCTCTCTCAACCTCTTTCTCATATGAATGCAACTCCTTAATAATTCGTTTGCAAGTCCCTGACTTGATTTTCAGATTTCTTATGGTCGCCATAGGAACCTATTGAAGAAAGATTTTCACTGTGATTTGTACATGACAAGAAAGCTAGGATGGGCAAAATGCTGCTTGATGATTTTCTTCTCATTTGAGACATTATAGAGTTTACTAAAGATAATCATCACAAGACCAAATTATTGAACATCCAAAAACAAGGTTCTAATTTTTTTGCTTTTTGGTAAGTAAAAGGTGGGGCAATAATGAGGCTCTGAATTTACATGCTATCACAAACAAATGTGAGGTTCAAGTTTTTGCTACCATAACATTAACTAAACAGAGGGAAAAGTTCACTTTGCACTCCCAAACTAGCAACAGTTTTGCACTTTGTGCCCAAACTATCAAAACTGACACTTTGCAACTACAAAATAACATACAATTTGCATCATCTTTCAATTCTAACCATTAATATAGATGAAAAATAAGTGATGTGACACAATCTTGATGGTCGGATCTTAACAAAAGGTGCAAATTGTTAGGTTTTGGTAGTTTAAGTGTGCAATGTATCATTTTTGGTAGCTTGGAGAGCAGTGTAAATTTCAATAGTTTTTTTGGAAGTAAATGTGGTAAAATGATGGCATTACCCCCCATATGGCAAAACCTATTGTAATTTTGAGGTGCAAAGTATATTTAACCCCTAAAAAGGCTCCCAAATAAAAATATGAGGAAACACAAAATTCTACCATGGTTCCTTCCACGCCAAAAATACGAGGAAACACAACACGATATGAGTATGCACTGTTTTCTTATATCCCAAGTAATGCAAATAAGACTCTACTACTTATAACACAAACAAGCATACTCTCTCAATCAGGAATGCAAAACATAAATAAATTAAACAGCAGCATCCTTTCTAAAACAATTGGGTTTCAGAAGGTAAGAATCGAGTTTCAAACATAAAATGCAAAAGAATTGGCTACTTTGTTGGTTTTTCGCATATAGGACATGAGAACCTTCAAATATCCGGCATAGCCTGCATTGCATACTTTGTAACTACTTCTATTCAACCATTGAAATGCAAACGAAATGGCTACTTTGTTGTATCCACATCTGTTGTGAGTGCAACCTCAATCATACAGCATACCTTTCTAATCAATGCCATATCAAAAGAACATAAAAAAAGTTTAAAAAAAAAATCAATCAAGTATTTGATAAAATTCATTAAATGGTTACACATTATCCAAAGGCTACACAAGACATAATTTGCACACTTTTAAGAAACAAAACCCAAAAAAGAAAGAAACCAAGGTGATCCCAATCTTAGATTTTACCATACAGCTCTAACCCGAGATGAACTCTAGTCGGAACTATTCCAGTCTTAAGTTTCCGATCAATTTTACAGCGATTGATTAAGAAGTATGACTCAAAGAAGAAAGAAACAAAAGGATCCAGCGATTAAAAAAAAAAAAAATCTAAAGAAAGAGAGAGACTAAATAAAACATGGATTCAAAACTCCGAATGAATCCAAGAAATCTAAGTTCAAGATTTACCCCTGGTTCAAGATTGGAGGAGATTGGGCAGTAAGAAAATACGATGGTGGGCCGCGTGGCTGGGCTGTGACAGCTGGAGTTTGTCGTGCTTGGCCATGCAGATTGTAAAGTGAGAGTGTGCGTATGAGCACTAATGCTGGATTTTCTATTTTTCTGGCTAAATTTAAGCTAAAGATGGCATATTGGCTATTTTTAGTTAATCTAGTTCTCATACATTCCACATTGGATTATCTATAAGTTTGGCTAATCTATTAATTTTTTTTAATATTTCTCCAAAAGAAGTGAAAAGAAATCATCTAGACATGCCAAAGTATATGAAGAAACCACGAGGAAGAAGATCTTTGTTCAGGAACTTAGACAAATTGACTAGTGAATCAATAAAATACATCAAAAGGTACCAAAAATTACAAAAAACAGGAATGCTTTTGCACTAAAAAGCTCCTTGCATGCATCAAAATGAACTTCAAATGCATATGTGTGAAGAATAATAATGATTCAAAGTCTTAAATTCAAGATCAAGCTTTGAGGGTCAAAAATCAAAGAATGCATCAAAGAGATCAATGGTGAGAACTAAAAAGGAGATAAAATGGATTTATCAAATGATTTATGTGGTCATTTATCAAATGATTTATGCGCATTTACATCATAAACAAGAACACAGCATTCGGCCCCTCTATAAAATGCAGCCCCTAGACTTTGAAATGACCAAAATCAAACCATTTTGGGTTTTGTAACAAGAAGCCAGACAGCCATTAAACATAAAAATTTACAACAAGCTATTGATTTTATTGAAGAACCAGCAATGCAACCAAAACAAGTATAGAAATGTGGGAGAGAACTGCATGCATAAACCCTAGAATACAGAAAAAACCAACCATATATTCCTAAATTTCCAAAGCCAAATCATCACAAATAACAAATTAGTCACCGTAAAAAGTACAAATCAGAAGCGAGAGAGAGGGGGTGTTTAGAGCGGAAAAAATCGTCCAAGAGAGGAAGAGAAATGCGGGAGTGAGGAAGAGAAAATACTGGAGAGAGAAGGGTCGTCTATGGAGTACTTGGAAGGCGGCGGCGTCTTCGAATAAGACCGTGGCGGTTGGTGCGGTGGTGAATTGCTCCGGGTTCACTGGCAGGACTCAAGGCGGGTGGACAGTAAGAAAATACGAGAATGAGTGCCGAGCTCCTCCCTCCCCTTTGGTGGAGAAATTAAGGTCAGTTTGAATGAGAGATGAGATGTGATGGTTTTAGATGAGTTGAATAAAATATTATTTTTTAAAAAAATTTAAAAAAATTAAATTGTTTATTATATTTTATATGAAAATTTAAAAAAATTATAATGATGATATAAGTTGAGATAGTGCGGTTTGGATTGGAAGAAAAGTTGAGAGAGTTGAGATGATTTGTGAATAGTAGAATAAGATATTTTATGAATATTAATTTTTAATATTATTATTATTTTAAGATTTGAAAAAGTTAAATTATTTACTACATTTTGTGTAGGAATTTAAGGTTATGTTTGGGGGTAAAGATGATAAATCTCATCTCTATCTTATCTCATCATTACATCTTTTTCAAATCTCTATATAAAATATAATAAATAATTTAACTTTTTCAAATTCTAATTCAACTTTTTCAAATCTCAAAATAATAATAATATTAAAAAATAATATTTTAAACTTTTATCTTAATACTATTCACAAAATTTTCAAAAATTTTCATTTTATTTCAACATCCAAACCTAACTAAGAATGTTGTTTTGAGATTTGAAAAAGTAAGAATGTTTGGTGTGGAAATTTGAAAAAATTGTTTTGGGATTTTAAAAAGTAAGGATGTTTATTATATTTTAGTGTGAAAATTTGAGAAAATTTTTTTGAAATTTGAAAAAAAAAATTATTATATTTTGTATAGAAATTTAGAAAAGTTATAATGATGAAGATGAGATGATTTGAGAATTTCTTAAGGCCCGTTTTGAAAAGTGATATCAGATTCTTAACTCATTTCATCTCATCTCATCATTATAATTTTTTAAAATTTTTATATAAAATATAAGAAATAATTTAATTTTTTTTTAAATTCTAAAACAATAATAATATTAAAAAATAATATTTTAATAATATTTTATTCAACTCATTTAAAATCATCTTATCTATCTATCCAGACAGGATAAATAAACGTTGGAGAAGAAATATTAGAAAGTGAACGGGTTCATTCTATTCATCCATGTTTGCGATTGTGCCAAGTAATTTAACTTTTAGCTTTGAGGTTTATAATGATAGATATTAGGGGTGTAACCGATCCGGTCTAATCTGATTTTGGATAAAATTTAAGATTGAATCAGTATGCACTAGTTATGGATTTTTCAAAACCGATATCCTTCTAAACCGGTACTTCTAATTTTACTAATTCGGTCCGATTTTAATAGTATTAGTATTATGGCATAAAATGTAATTAATACTAATATACATTAGTATATTAATGTATAGTAATTAATTAAAACAAATGTAATTAATATACTACCGTATAAATGTATATTAGTATTATTAATATATTATGTATTTATCAAAATGAATATATTGAGAATTTATTAGGCCGTAAAATGTTATTAATATATATATTTTATGTTTAAAACATACGATCAAATAAATTTTCATGTTTAAAATTAAAATTTTATGTTATAAATTATAATAACATTATCTTATATATATAATTTATATTATTATATATATTAAATATTAAAAAATATTATATATAATATTAAAAAATTAATTTAAAATATATAATATAATGAACCGATCCGGTCCTAAAAAACATAGAACCGGAATTGAACTGGTACTAGCTAATTTTGGAACTAAGGGAACTGTCCCGGACCGGACCGGTTCCATCAGTTCATGCCAAGCCGAGCCAATTTCCCAATTTCCCGCCTAGCATTGGTGTCCTTCGAGAACGAGTCAACGGACTCAACAACCACCTAAGATGGATCCAGGGGGTCGACAGGTACCCTGACCACTTAAGCACGGGTTCTTACAAACAAACAATAAAATGAGAACACCAAAAACAATTTACACCAAGGGGTAGAAAATTCACTACTACTAACAAAAGCAAAAACGATCACAAAAACCAATCATGGAAATATGCACTCTTCGTTGACAATAAACAATCTATCAGGTAAACATCTACAAAAAATAAACAAACTCAAAGTCGAGCCCCGCGCTTGCCATTACCGCGGTTGAATACATCTCCCGCCAAAGTAGAGCTTCACGCTCACATCTAATACAGTTGAGTACATCTCCAGTCAAAGTACAACTCTATGCTCACACCTAATACGATCAAGTACATCTCCCACTTATCTCTCCAAGTTGAGCGTCTCACCACTTAAAACAAAATAAACAGAAAACTAGGTACCGAACAACAAACCATGGACCAAAAAACAAACCAATGACCAATTTTTAAAATTTATTCAACAAATTATTGACTTGAAGATTCTCAAGGCCTTCTTGTACAACAAATCGCCCTTAAGAATTGCAAGCATCTATAGGGGTCAAATTAGTAGCATATAATTTAGCTTCAAGATAAGGCCAAAAATCAAGCTAAGAGATAGGACAAGTTGACTCAGACTCCTAAGAGGAAAGACACACAAACTCCTAAAAGGAAATAGAACTCATAAAAGAAAAATGCTTCACAAGACTATCACTCTAAGGAAATATGAGAAGATCCCCCACATAACGGGCGGACTCTCAACAAGTTCTCTCCATACAAGATCTCTTCGTAAAAGCTCCCTACTCCAAACTCCACTACAATACCAAAGGATCTTTCCTAAATTCTCATATTGTATTGTAAGATATGTGGGGTTATAAGAGATTGTAAAAGTACCCATTATTGTAGATTTTGTCCCCAAACAATCTATGGACGTAGACATTATGCCGAACCAAGCAAATCCTTCTATCTCTCTTCATTTACTTTTATTCGCTTATTTCTTATTTATCATATGAATGAACGCAAAAAGTATCGTATTGAAACCCGAACTATCATCGTGGGCTGGAGATAATTCTTTTCTCTCTTCCGATCTGTTGTGCAAATTAAGGCGTCAACAGTAGGCTTCTAATTCTTTTTCTAAAGAAAATAATTGAAACCTAGTAGTATTCTGTGAGAGAGAAAAATAGAGAGGGAAATAAGGGAAGGGTGGAAAAAGTTGTGAGAGAAGGAGAAATCAATAGGGAGAGAGCAAGTCCAAGAACTTACTGAGAGAGGAGAGGCCTGCGACGGCTGAAAATCCAATCGAAGACTACGATGGCAAAAGCAAGGGAAAATGTGGCGGATCTGGGCGGCGTAGCTGAGATTGACGGTAGCAGCAGAAGTTTGGAGGGAATAGAGAAGTTGTTAAACAATGTTGGGCAGAGGAGATGGTGGAGGCTTGCTATGAGATTTGAGTTGTTGTACTTTGAGAATTGCAAAGGAAAGGAGGTGTATATATAGACGGAAGAGATTGTTGGATGTATTTGATTTGAAGTCAAATAATGGCTTAGTTCACGAGAGTTTGATGTTCAAAGTGTATAAGGGAAAAACCGACTTGATGAAGTTGTTCATGATGCGGACTCTGTGCGGATCCGCTGGGGTTGTCTGATTATTTTTTGTAAGATTGGAAATCTAAGGATAAAATAGACGTGTAAAATTTATCCGATTTTCTGAGATGAGATAAGTTTGAAAAAGTTGAATTGTTTATTTTATTTTGTATTGAAATTTGAGAAAGTCATAATGATTAGGTGAGAGAATATGAGATGAATTTAAAAAAGTTGAATTGTTTATTTTATTTTGTATTGGAATTTGAAAAAGTGTAATGATGAAATTGAGATGAGATGAGATAAGATGAGAGTTTTTCGAAAACAAACAAGGCCTTAGAAAACAGTCGGTAGTAAATTTCAAGAGAAGCTTGATCAATGGATTTAGATTCAAATTTAGTAAAATCTAAACTGATAATTTAGAATGAAGAAAATTCTAACTCAATATTTGACCACGCTTATCCATTTATATATAAAGAAATTAAGAAAGAACTAAACTAAAGTTACATTATTTATTTTCCTAATTTTATTTATTTATTTATCTATTATTATTATTATTTTCGGATCCGTATGTTACACATAAACTTTTGACATGTCAAGCTTTAGGGCCATAGTACCTTGCTTTCCTTTCTATCTACTTTTTATAGTATGCAAAGTCTCGTATGCCATTATGATATTATCTATTATGAGTCTTCTTGAGATGAATGCACTTTAGCTAACTAAAATAATAGAGGGTAGGACATTTTTTAATCTATTGGCTAATACCTTTGACTCAAGTTTGTAAAGAACATTACATAAACTTATTGGTCTGAACTCACTTACAATAGAAGGATTATTGACTTTTGAAATTAAAGCTAGATAAGTAAAGTTACTACTCACATCTAACCTCCTCCCTTCAAAAAACTCAAGATAACTTGACATACCTCATTCTCCATTGTGTCCCAATGGGTTTGATAGAAACAAACCCCATAGCCATTAGGCCTTGGGGATTTGAGTGGTGTCATTTGTTTCATTGATGCCTCGACTTTTTCTGCTGCGAATTCTCTTTCCAGCTCTGCATTCATAGATAATGTGATTCTTGGTGCAATTGACTCTAGGCAAGCAGCTATATTCTCCATAGTAGGATTTGTAGACTTGAATATCTCTTTGTAAAACTGAGTGAATGCATACATTCGAGTTTAACTTTAGCCCTAAAAAACAGTGCACAGTACTTACACAACTCATGACTATATCTAATATTATTCATTTGATAAAATGAGTTTTATAAATAAAATTGTAAGTACATATACTACTATTTAAAAATACTTTAAGATGTTTTGAGATGTACCGTTTTATTGAGGTTTGTGAAAGCATATAAGAAATTTTAAATAAATTTATTTTTAAAAAAAATATGTTTTCTATTGAGATTTTTAATAATGAATAAGTAAAGTTGAAATTTTTTTTGAATAAAAAAGGTAGTTTTTTTTTTTTATTTTTGTGAAATTTGTTTTGGTTTTTGTGCTTATTTTTTTCAAATTGAAAAAAATTTCTAGAACTTGAAAAATCTTGATTTCTTGTTTCGCAAAAGGTCTCAAGGGCATGTTTGAACACTACAAGAATTCTCAAAATTTCATTCCCTAACATTACTCAAACATAAAACATATTTCAATTTCAAATTTTAAACCTTTTCATCTAATCATTACATAATCTTTATTCAAACATAAAATTCAGTACAATTTTTATAAACTTTTAAAAAATATATATATTAAAAATCATATTTAAACAATTTTTTAATTTTTTTAACTTTTTCATATTTTTATTTAATTTTTCTCTTTTCTTTTCCAAAATTCAATAAAATATTTCACTCAAATTATTTTACTGAGTAATAATATACCTACAACTTTTTTTTATAGCTATTTTATAACTCATTTTATAATCAACCAATACAATCACGCTACTTCATTAAAAAAAAATTCTTTGATTTACAAAACTACCCTCAATTTCAAAGAGAGTTTTAAAATGGATATAAGAGTGGTAAGGAAATCGTTTTCATATATTCATAATTGAGTTTTGATATTCATCATCTCCACACACCACACATTAAATATATTTTAAATTTTTTTTTTGTTTTATTCTTCATAAAATTATTGAATTTTTTTACTCATCATTCATATACAACACATTTAATAGGAAAAAATAAATAAATGAAAAAGAAAATCATTTTCATATTTCACTATTATTCATAATTGAGTTTTGATACTAATCATCTTCGCACACTATATACTAAATATATATTTTTTAAAATTTTAATTTTTTTAATTTTATTTTTCATTAACTTATTGAATTCTTTTACTCATCATTCATATACAATACATTTGATAAGAAAAAATAAATAAATAAAAAACTTATGGTGTGTGTGTGGATGAAATAGAATTTTTCTTCATAATTTATTAGATGATGGTTACAACTTACCGCTGAGGACCGGACCTAGTTGGTGTTGGATAATGTACACCGGGTTTTCGGGTAAGCGCCAATGGGCCACCCATCGGCACCCTAAACGACATCAAAACACCGGATATACACATCCATGGAAAATGTGCAATGCACCGCTCAATAACGCGTTCCTTTATGCTAAAAAACATGCAGCAGATTCCTTCACGCCTCATGAAGTCTCTAGCTTTTTCTTCACCAACAGGCATCACCAGTCGCGAAGAAATTGCTTATTCTTTGCCCAAAGGTCTCTGCATGTTTGTGTGTGTGGTCGGTAGCTTTTCTATTACATTTGCTATATTGGCTGTCGGGGTTACTTTGAAAGCGTTTCTTTCTCTGCTTGTTTTGTTTCTATATTGGCTTTTGGGGTATCTGAACCTTTTGGCTTCTGGGCCTGTCCAAATTTGAGCTATAAACTGGATGTAAAACCATAAGCTTTTAGCATTAAACATGTTTCTGTGATATGGGGAATCGAAGGGGTAATTGCAAAATGGAATATGTTGGTTAAGTTGTAGTTTTTCCTTTTCCTCATAAAAATGGCTGCCAGATTCCTTCGGCATAATAGCAATGGCTCACTTTTCCTATGATTCCAACAATTTGACTGGGATCACTCTGAAGATAATTACAAAAAAACAGCAGAAAAAGGTTGAAGAAAAATCTGAAAAAAAAAATTAGGGAGGCTGAACAAGACAATCCCTTTCCAGCAAAAGGTGCCAATTTGGCCACGTACAATCAACATCTAACAACACATGGATACTCTTTATATCAATTCCCGACTATTTTATTTTAATTCTAATGTTACCGCATCCCTTCCATGATCCCATGTTTCCAATGGCGTGTTTAATGACGATGGGCATGTAATGTTTGAGCTTCAGATGCTATCAGAAAGGCAATTTGCAAGATTCAATTCCCATAGTTCAGTTAAATTTGTGCTTTTCTCTCTCTGTTTTTTCAGTTTCCATTTTTATTCTGATAATTGAGCAGATCTATGCTATGCTCTTTTAAAGAATCTTTATTGGTGAGCACTCTTAGGGGTTGTTGACACACGAGTATATTGGTGGCATACTTCTTAAGCTCATCTTTTGTAAAGGGTTCTGGTGGAGAGAAGGAATTAGCTGGGAAATGAAAGGAAGGATAACATAATTAACTGTAGGTGGCTAAATGGTGTGTGGCATTTAAATAGACGAGTGTGTTTTGATGAAGAAGGAAGCAAGGCTTGTGTTGAATAAAACAGAGCATGCGTGTGTTAATGAAGCGGTGTGTTTAGGTAGTGTATAGGGCAGCAGAGGACTTAATAAAATGGCTGCGTATTTGATGTAATGTTTGTAATAAACGGTGTGTTTCATTGGTTAGTAGCTGTAGATATAAAGCTTGAACTAGTGAAGTGTATTTTTCATTCTGGACGTTGTGGATTCTTTTGGTGTTTGGAGATTACTCAAAAATCTCTTCCAAGAAATGAGAATTGCTTTCTTGGTTTTGTTCTTGAGTTCTTGAATTGTTTTCTTGAGTTTTCTTGCATTTCTTTGTTCTGAATTCTGATGACTGTGTTGGAGATAAGTAGACCCGTAACAATTGGTGTCAAAGAGGCTGATCCTCTCATGGCAGAAAACATGCGATCAGCAGCCTTGAAGGCACAGCACAAAAGTTCACTGAGGCAGCAAGAAGGTATTTTGAAGCAGTTGGAGGAGCATAATCATGCGATCCTTGGAATTACAGGCAGCTCATACCAACTCAAATGTTATGATTAGATCTTTGGTAGAAAGTCATCAAGTTAATTCTGTCCCTAATGGTTCTTGTGCGGGTAGAGATATGAATCATGAGGAAGGGTTTTATGGGGTGGAGGGATGAATCAAGAGGAAAGGGGATCATTGCCAAGAGGGGTTAGATTGGATTTCCCCCACTTTGATGGAACCAACCCTATCGGATGGATTTTTAAAGCCACCTAGTACTTTGAATTCCCTTAAACATCGGTGAACCAAAGGCTTTTAATGGCCTCTTATCACATGGAAGGCGAGGCTCTTGTGTGGTATCAAGATGCCATGGATTGTGAAATTTTACAAATTGGGATTCCTTTGTGAAAGCCCTTCAAGTGAGGTTTGGCCCTACGGCCTATGATGATCCTATGGAGGCTTTAACTCGTTTAAAGCAAATGTCATCTGTGGTTGTTTACAAGGCACTGTTTGAAGCCTTGTCAAACAGATTGAAAGGATTGTCTGAAAAACATAAACTAAGCTGTTTCATGAGTGAGTTGGAGGATGAGATTCGATTGCCTGTTCGAATGCTCAATCCTATTAATCTGAATGTAGCCTTTGTTCTTGCAAAGATTCAAGAGGAATATTTGTGGGCTTTGAGGAAGTCATGGAGAAGCAGTACAAGAAATGTGGATAAGGGTCATTCTGAAGTAGGGGGAGATAGTGCTAAAGTATAGAAGGGCAATGTTCCTATTAAGAAGATTTTTTCATCTCAAATGGATGAGAAAAGAAGAAAAGACCTCTATCATCATTGTGATGAGAATTCTTTTTACTTATAAAAAAATAGTTATCATTGTGATGAGAAGTGGAGTCCAGCTCATTTGTATAAGAATCCTAAGGTGTACTTGTTGCAAGTAAAGCAGCCTATGTTGGAGCAGTCATTGTTGGATGAGAATGAAGAAATATCCACTGTTAAGGAGGTGCAGGGAGGTGAGGAAGAAGGTTTAGAAGTTTCTATCCATGTAATCTCAGGTTGTTCCAATAACAATGCCATGAGATTACATGGAAGAATTGGGGCATGTTCTGTTGAGATCCTCGTAAATTCATGAAGCACTCATAACTTCCTGGATTCATTAGTGGTTCAAGAAGCTAAGTTATAAAAAATGATCGATTTGAAAATAGAAAATATTAAATAAAGAAAAATGAAATAAATAAAAATGTAATTTTTTTTTTCTTATAATATAATTATAATATAACTTATTTTTAATATAAATTAACTTACTTTTTAATTTTATAATTTAAAAAATTAAAATGAATAAAAAAAATGTACATAAAATAAATTGAAGACTGAGAAGGATTCCAGTTTATAAGTCAGGGTTGCTAATGGGGCCAAGATACTGAGTCAAGGTAGATGTGAGGAGGTGATCAGAATCCAAGGGTCCAAGTTTTCAATCCCTTTTCATGTGTTGACTTTAGGTGGCTGTGGTATCATTCTTCGGGTACATTGGCTCAAGACCTTGGGTTCCATCCATTGGGATTTTACAAAAATGTCTATGAGTTTCAGATTGGGAACAGAAACTGTGATGTTTTAGGGAATTAAGTTTGGCAGTGAGTATGTGTTGGCTGGTAGCAAGGGGTTGAAGTCTAATTTTATTAGAAAACAAGGGTGGTTTTTACAGTTGATGGTTGTAGAATTATAGGGAGATTTAATTTGATGATCTGTCAGCAATGTTAGGGGCTAAGATTGAGGAGATCTACAGCTAACAGATCATGTTTTCTTATCCCATGATTTTAGGGGATTTGGTAGTCTGTTACCAAATTCGTAGATATAAGTTTCTGTTTTTATAGCTTTCTGTTATAGGTAGTTTTTGATTCTTCCTAGGTAAGTTGTAAATATCCCTAAAATAGATGAGTATTATCATCTATATATATAGGGGAATGTAATCATTATTCGAGATATTGGAATATTGAGTTTTTCCTTCCAAAACGATATGGTATCAGAGCATTCTCTGAACCCTAATTCCCTCATATGACCAAATACGGAAAATGTGATTCAACTACTACCGTTTCCCAAATCACCTCCAATCAGGAAGCCATGGCTTCCAGCAACAGTAGTGCAGATAGTAACCTCATGCCCATTACAGGACACAAACTGAATGGGAACAACTATCTCCAATGGTCCCATTCCGTAATGATGTTCAAATGCGGAAAGGGCAAAGACGATTATCTCAACGGAGTTGCTGCCAAACCGAACAAGACGGATGAAAAGTTCAAAGTCTGGAATGCTGAAAATAATATGGTCATGTCATGGTTCATTAATTCCATGACAAATGACATTGGAGAAAATTTTCTTCTCTATGGAACAGCAAAGGAGATTTGGGACGCTGCCAAGGAAACGTATTCTAACAATGAGAATATGTCGGAATTGTTCGAGGTGGAGAGTGTTCTCCATGACTTCCGCGAAGTAGAGTTAACGGTGACTCAGTACTTCAACACACTCAATCGCTACTGGCAACAGTTGGACTTGTTCGAGGAGCACAATTGGAGCTGTCCAGATGATGGAATCAGGTATAGACAGATTATTGAACGGAAAAGAATATACAAATTTCTGATTGGATTAAATAAGAATCTCGATGAAGTACGAGGAAGAATCTTAGGATACAAACCACTACTAAATATCCGGGAAGCATTTTCAGAAGTTCGGAGAGAGGAAAGTCGAAAGAAGATCATGATGGGCTCTCAAGATTCTGTGACAAATCCTGAGAGCTCAGCCCTTGCAGTTAGAGGAAATCCATCCAACAACAATGATCACATACCAAAGAAAGGGCAACCACGGTGTGATCATTGCCGACGTCTTGGTCACACCAAGGACACCTGCTGGAAGATTCACGGCAAACTTGCAGACTGGAAGCCTTCCCGGTTTGCCAATGACAAAGAAGGACGGGGCAACCTCGTCTCCATAGATGAAAAACCATCACCCGAACCCACTCCCTTCAGCAAGGAATAGATAGAAGTCTTACAGAAATTGTTCAGCCAATCCTTGCCTGCACCTGCCCCCACTGTGGTTGGTACCGGTTCCTTGGCACAAAAAGGTAATTTTTTGAGTGCTCTAAATGTTAAAAAGGAGAAGCTAAGTCCATGGATTATAGACTCAGGAGCATCTGATCATATGACTGGAGATGAGAAGTTTTTTTCCACTTACAATCCATGCTATAAAAATTTAACTGTGAGAATAGCCGATGGTTCACTCTCAAAGGTGGCTGGTACAGGTTCTGTTAGAGTTTTAGAGAACATCACCCTTGATTCAGTTCTCCTTGTGCCAAAATTAAATTGCAATTTACTGTCCATTAGTAAACTCACTCGGGATCTCAACTGTGTTACTAAATTTGGCTCCAATCTGTGTGAATTCAGGTCTTGGACTCGGGGAAGACGATTGGCAGTACTAAGATGTGTTCGGGGCTCTATCTTCTACAGGTTAATGATCCTCCTCAAGGAGCAACTAACCAATCCGATTGTTCAGTGTCTAGTAATCCTATTTCTTTGTCTGTGAGTCGGTCTAATAATGATAGTGCAATTATGTTGTGGCACTATAGGTTAGGTCATCCAAATTTCTTGTATCTTGAGAAGTTGTTTCCTTCATTATTCCATAATAAAAATCCACATGAGTTTCAATGTGAGATCTGTCAATTTTCTAAACATATTCGTAATTCTTATCCTAACCGATCCTACAAAGCATCTCAACCTTTTTCCATGATTCATAGTGATGTATGGGGTCCTTCTAGGATAAAAAATGTTACTGGTTCTTGCTGGTTCATTTCATTTATTGATGATCACACCAGACTCACATGGGTTTTCCTCATGAAAGAAAAATTAGAGGCAAACCAGATTTTCAAAACCTTCAACACCATGATCCAAACACAATTCCAAGCAAAAATCCAAATTCTGAAAACTGACAATGCCAAAGAGTATTTCAACTCCATTCTTAATGATTATCTCTTGAGTCATGGTATAGTTCACCAAAGTTCCTGTGTCACCACTCCTCAGCAAAATGGTATTGCCGAAAGAAAACACCGGCATCTTCTTGATGTTGCTCGCTCCCTAATGTTCTCTACCCATGTACCAAAATTTTTCTGGGGTGAAGCCATCCTCACTGCCGCATATCTCATAAATAGGATGCCATCTCGTATTCTCAACTTCCAGACTCCCTGTCAAATTCTTCTTGAGTCCTTTTCCAATACTCGTCTCATCTCAACCATCCCATTCAAAGTTTTCAAGTGCTCAGCTTTTGTCCATGTCCATCAACAACACAAGGACAAACTTGATCCTAGAGCTCTTAAATGTATTTTCCTTGGGTACTCTCCAACTCAAAAAGGATATAAGTGCTACTCACCGGTCACTAAACAGTTCTATCACTCCATGGATTTCACCTTCTTTGAGCAACAACCTTATTTCCCCAAATCTGATATTTAGGGGGAGGCTAATTTTATCCAGGAATACCAGCTTTGGGATATTGAAGAATCATCTCATTTCTCTCCTAATTCTGACCAACCCTGCCCATCACTAAATCATGAACCCATTCCTCCTCAAAATCTCTTCCTTGAATCTCCTTACTTCCTCGACTCTCCTTCTCAAGATCAAACCAACAATCCGCCTACTAATCCACCTCAAAATCTGGACACTATTCAATCAACAAAGAATGATGAGTTGATTATCTACTCAAGGAGGAGAAAGAACCAAAAGGAGATGGAACAACAAGCATCTCTTGAGCAAACCCAAGAGTCTGACCCAAGTCCTAGATCAAGTGAAGATCCATCAGGTAACTATAATCCTGAAACTAATGATGATAGTGACTTTCCTATTGCTGTGAGAAAAGGTGTAAGATCATGCACAAAACACCCTATATACACATTTGTGTCATATGAAGGACTGTCACCGAAGTTCAAAGCATTTGTTGCCAACCTCGACAACATCCAGGTTCCTAATAATATACAAGAAGCTCTCGGCTCACCTGAGTGGAAATCAGCAGTGTATGAAGAAATTCATGCACTTGAAAAAAATGGAACCTGGGAAATCTCAGAATTACCAGCCGGAAAACGCTCAGTAGGCTGCAAATGGATCTTCACAGTCAAATATAATGAAGATGGGAGTGTTAATCGATTCAAGGCACGGTTGGTTGCAAAGGGATTCACCCAATCATACGGAATCGAGTATGAGGAGACATTTGCCCCTGTAGCCAAGTTAAACACAGTTCGGGTTCTACTATCTTTGGCTGCAAACCTTGACTGGCCTCTCCACCAACTAGATGTCAAGAATGCCTTCCTAAATGGGGACCTAGTTGAATAAGTTTACATGGAAATTCCTCCAGGATTTGAGACACAAACTACACGCAAAAAAGTTTGTAAGCTTAGGAGATCTCTATATGGGCTCAAGCAATCTCCAAGAGCCTGGTTTGAAAGATTCACAAAGGTAGTTAAGAAACATGGCTACTCTCAATGTCAGACGGACCATACTCTATTTGTTAAACACTCTCCTGCAGGAAAGCTTGTTGTCCTCATTGTATATGTGGACGACATAATTCTAACAAGAGATTATGAAGAGGAAATCTGCACCATCAAAAGTTTTCTAGCTGTAGAATTTGAGATCAAGGACCTTGGGAATCTCAAATACTTCCTAGGCATGGAGATTGCAAGGTCAAGAAAGGGAATCTCTGTCTCACAAAGAAAATATGTCCTGGATCTCTTAAAAGAGACTGGAATGCTCAGGTGTAAGCCTGCAGATACTCCTATGGATCCAACAACCAAACTAGGAGCTAAGGAAAATTGTGCACCCGTGGATAAATGGAGATACCAAAGATTAGTGGGTAAACTAATATACCTATCTCACACACGACCAGATATTGGCTTTTCTGTCAGCATGGTAAGTCAATTCATGAATAATCCAAATGAAGAACACATGGAGGCTGTGTATAGAATCCTGAGATACCTGAAACTAACACCAGGTAAAGGATTATTTTTTGAGAAGAACCAAAGAAGAGATATTGAAGTGTTCAGCGATGCAGATTGGGCAGGATCTATACAAGACCGAAGATCAACTTCAGGGTATTGCACATGTGTGGGGTAATCTGGTCACATGGAGAAGTAAGAAGCAATCAGTGGTGTCAAGGAGCAGTGCAGAAGCTAAATTCTGGGCAATGGCACATGGCATTTGTGAGGGAATATGGTTAAGAAGGGTGCTAAAGGAATTAAAGATTTCAGATGAAGAACCTATGAAAATGTTCTGTGATAATCAGTCAGCAATCAGCATTGCCAAAAATCTAGTACATCATGATAGAACAAAACATGTGGAAATTGATCGACATTTCATAAAGGAGAAGATAGAGGAAGGAATAATCAAGATGTTGTACGTGCCTACATGCCTTCAAACAGCTGACATTCTTACCAAGGCTCTACCGAGAAAGGTGTTTGATGATCTGAGTTCCAAGCTGGGGTTAATAAATATTTACTACCTAGCTTGAGGGGGAGTGTAGAATTATAGGGAGATTTAATTTGATGATCTGTCAACAATGTTAGGGGCTAAGATTGAGGAGATCTACAGCTAACAGATCATGTTTTCTTATCCCATGATTTTAGGGGATTTGGTAGTCTATTACCAAATCCGTAGATATAAGTTTATGTTTTTATAGCTTTCTGTTTTAGGTAGTTTTTGATTCTTTCCTAGGTAAGTTGTAAATATCTCTAAAATAGATGAGTATTATCATATATATATATAGGGGAATGTAATCATTATTCGAGATATTGGAATATTGAGTTTTTCCTTCCAAAACGATATAGTTGTGGATCAGAAGTTAGAGATTGACAGTCCTAAGGGTATCATTAGATTATTGTGCATTAAACCAAGAAACCATCAAGGACAAGTTTCCCATACCTATTATTGATGAGTTGCTTGATAAACTCTTTGGAGCTAGAGTATTTTCTAAGCTGGATTTGAGGGCAGGCTACCATCAAATTCGAGTTAGAGATGTAGATATTCAAAAGACAGCCTTTAAAACTCATGAGGGCCATTATGAATTCTTAGTCATGCATTTTGGCCTTACAAATGCCCCTGCAACTTTCCAAGGGTTAATGAATGACATTTTCAAATCTTTTTTGAAGAAGTTTGTTTTAGTTTTTTTTTTATGATATATTGGTTTATAGTTAGAATGTTGCTGACCATGTGTTGCATGTGAGAATTGTTTTGGAGGTGTTGAAGCAACATACTTTGTATGCCAAATTGTCGAAATGCAAGTTTGGTGTTGAAGAAATTGAGTATTTGGGTCACATTATCTCAAGCAGTGGGGTACAGGCAGACCCTTCCAAAACAATAGCCATGGTGGAATGGCCTATACCTAGAACTTTGAAGTCATTGAGGGGGTTCTTGGGTCTTACCTGTTACTATAGAAAATTCATAAGGAATTATGGTTCTATAGCAGCCTTGCTAATTGTTCTATTGAAAAAGAACTCATTTCATTGGAGTGAAGAAGCTGCCACAACCTTTGAGCAGTTGAAGCAGGCTGTAAGTCATCCTTTTGTTTTGAGATTGCCAGATTTTTCTAATGGCATTTACCATCAAGTGTGATGCTTTTGGGGTTGGGGCCTATCCTTATGCAAGAAGGCCAGCTTATTACTTTTTAATTTTTATGGCAAGACTTTGAAGGGAAAAGCCTTACTCTTATCAACCTATGAGAAAGAGCTGTTGGCTCTAGTTTTTGCAGTAAGTAGATGGAGGCCTTACTTATTGGAGCATACCTTTAAGGTCAAAACTGATCAATAGGCCTTAAAGTACCTGCTTGAACAGAAAATTGAAACTGAAGCTCAACACAAGTGGATATCCAAATTGACTGGATATGATTTCACTATTGATTACAAGAAGGGTAAGGAGAATTTGGTGGCTGATGCCCTCTCAAGAAGAACTGAGGAAGGATCAGCAACTCTTGCCTTGATTTCCTTAACAACTCCCTTGTGGATATAGGAACTTAAGGCTAGCTATTCATCATGCCCTAAGGTGTCTGAGGTCATTTCTAAGGTGCATCAAGGGTAGAAGGGTACCAAGTATTTTTTTGTGCAATAGGGTTTGTTGTCTAGGAAAGGAAGATTGGTGGTGGTTCCTTCTTCATCGATCCAAGCCAAGATTTTGGAGTATATACACCACAATCCATAGGCAGGACATGTGGGATACCATAAAACTCTGCAGAAGGCAAAGATGGATTTTGATTGGGAAGGTATGCGCAAAGACATCAAGAGATTGGTTAGAGAATGTGAAGTGTGCCTGGCCAATAAGTATGAAACCATCCATTCACCTAGGTTGTTGCAGCCATTGTCAATCCCTGATTCTCCATGGTTAGATATTGCCATGGACTTTATTGAAGGCTTGCCCCTCTCAAATGGGTACTCTATGGTTTTTTCTATGGTGGACAGATTGACCAAGTTTGCACATTTTTTCCCCTCTCTCATCCTTACATAGCTAGCAAGGTAGCACAAGTTTTCTTTTCTGGAGTTTTTACAACTCCATGGGTTCCCTAAGGCCTGGTTTGTTTAATGAAACCATCTTATCTCATCTCATCTAATCATTATAACTTTCCCAAACTTTCAAACAAAATACAATAAACAATTCAACCTTTTCAAATCCCAAAATAAAAATAATATTAAAAGATTATATTTTAACTATATTTTATTCAACTTTTGTCTCATCTCATCTTAACTCACTATCCAAACCAGGCCTAAGTCTATTGTCTTGGATAGGGACCTTGTTTTCACTAGCTCATTTTGGAAGCAACTATTTTACTTTCAAGGGACTTCCTTAGATTTCAGTTCAGCTTACCACTCTCAATTTGATGGCCAAACAGAAGCATTAAATAAATGTTTAGAGAGTTATTTGAGAGTTATTTCAGTTCAGCTCACCCCTTTTGAGGCTCTCTATGGGTATGGCCCTCCTAAGTTGCTGTCCTACATTCCAGGCACCTCTACCAACGATGTAGTGGATCAACAATTGAGGTCAAGGGAACAACTATTGTCTTTGTTGAAAGAAAATATGCATAAGGCTCAGCATAGAATGAAGTTTTATGTTGATAGGAACAAAACATAAAGGAGCTTTCAGGTGGGTTATTGGGTTTTTTTAAGACTCCAACCCTATAGACAAAAGACTATATCGATGAGGCACAGTATGAAGCTAGCTGCAAGGTTTTGAGGGCCCTTTTAGGTGTTGCAGAAAATTGGGTCAATAGCTTATAAACTGAGTTTGCCAGCTTCCTCAAGAATACACCCAGTTTTTTATGTGTCTTGTTTGGAGAAGAAACTTGGGCAGAATGTCACACCATTGCCAACATTACCTCCAACTGATTCACAGAGGCAGATCCAACCTGAACCAGAACAGATTTTAGAAAGAAGAATGAGGAAGTGTGGTAATTATGCATTAACTGAGGTGTTAATCAAATGGGTAGGAGCACCAATAGAAGACAACTCTTGCGAGTCCTGTGGAAGTTGAGGAATCTTTACCCACACCTTGTGGGCAAGGTTCTTTAATGAGGGGGAGATTGTCAAGGCCTTGTGGACAAGTCCCTTAAAGGGGAGGAGAACGTAAAGGGTTCTGGTGGAGAGAAGGAATTAGTTGGGAAATGAAAGGAAGGATAACTGAATTAACTATAGGTGGCAAAACGGTGCATGGCAGTTGAAGAATCTTTACCCACACCTCTTGCAAGTCCTTGTGGAAGTTGAGGAATCTTTACCCACACATTGTGGGCAAGGGTCTTTTATGAGGGGGAGATTGTCAAGGCCTTGTGGACAAGTCCCTTAAAGGGGAGGAGAACGTAAAGGGTTCTGGTGGAGAGAAGGAATTAGTTGGGAAATGAAAGGAAGGATAACTGAATTAACTATAGGTGGCAAAACGGTGCATGGCAGTTGAAGAATCTTTACCCACACCTCTTGCAAGTCCTTGTGGAAGTTGAGGAATCTTTACCCACACATTGTGGGCAAGGGTCTTTTATGAGGGGGAGATTGTCAAGGCCTTGTGGACAAGTCCCTTAAAGGGGAGGAGAACGTAAAGGGTTCTGGTGGAGAGAAGGAATTAGTTGGGAAATGAAAGGAAGGATAACAGAATTAACTATAGGTGGCAAAATGGTGCGTGTCATTTAAATAGAACGGTGCATTTTGATGAAGAAGGAAGGAAGGCTTGTGTTGAATAAAACAGGGCGTGCATGTGTTAATGAAGCGCTGTGTTTAGGTAGTGTATGGGGCAGCAGAGGACTTAATAAAACTGTTGCGTATTTGGTGTAATGTTTGTAATAAACGGTGCATTTCATTGGTTAGTAGGCGTAAATATAAAGCTTGAATTAGTGAAGTGTATTTTTCATTCTGGATGTTGTGGATGCTTTGGAGTCTGGAGATTACTCTAAAATCTCTTCCAAGAAGTAAGAATTGCTTTCTTGGTTCTGTTCTTGAGTTCTTGAATTGTTTTCTTGAGTTTTCTTGCATTTCTTTGTTCTGAATTCTGGTGACTCTGTTGGAGATAAGTTTCCCATCTTATTCTAAAATCTAACATTCATCGTCTGCCATTTACTCTTATGCAATACATATTGCAAGCCCGTATACCACTTTAACTTTATAAAAAGTTTGCATTGTGGCCCAGAAGTGTATTTATAGTTTCCTTATCCTTTGATGCGGGTGATATCTGAACATCGCATCTTATCATCTTTCCCTATTATATTTATACTCCAGATACCATAATTTTGCGAGTCTAAACCTTCTGTTACACGGCCATTGTGTTCTTTTTTCCTTGTCCAATTTGAGCAAAGTGTTATGTGTGAAACCGTACATAGATTTGTTTGACATTAGAAACCTTGTTGTTATTGGTTTGTGTTTGGTAGGCGTTGCAACGGTTGTACTAAAGAAGGGGAAGGCACAACTCTTTAAAAAGGGTAGTCCAATGGTGTACAGTGGAGCAGTTGATAGAATACTTGGTAGACCACCACCAAGAACTGGAGATATTGTGCTGGTAGCTGATGGGGCAGAGAAGCCAATCGGATGGGGAATGTATAATTCAGTCTCCATGTTCTGTGTTCGGCTTATGCAGCTAGAAGAGGAATTAACAAGGTACGTACTTAGTTTGGTTATATCACCTTCACAACGATGCTAAACTGTATCTATATGATGCAGAGATCCTTCATGTGATTTCAACATGAAGAAACTGCTTGAAGCAAGAATAGATGCAGCAATAGAACTACGTGAGAGTTTGGGGCTTCCGTCAGCCAATACAAATGCATATCGTCTTGTAAATAGCGAAGGAGATAGGTATTGACCATTAATTGAACTTGTTATGGGTGCTCTTCCCCCCTCGCTCCTCCCCTCTTGATAACTTCTTCCAAATTCATAAAAGTTTACAGTTTGATTTGATTCTAAGATAAGGGATTTTATAACATTTTCCCCCTCGCTATTCATTAATGCATTCGTGCATATGCACACATGCTATCCCCATCCACAATATTTTGGACAAGGTTTGTGTGGGCTTAATTAGGTTATGCTGTATAGAGTGATAGACCTTTGGCACGTCAGAGAGGCTGTTTTGTTTGCTCTGAAAGTTATACTTTTATGGAAGATGATTCCCATCTTGTGTTATGTGGTGCATTTGGAGGGAAAATAATGACCGGACTTTCAAGCATTGTGAGGAGACAAAGTTAGAAGTGTTTCTGTAGAACTCTTTTCTCCAGGATGGTTGCTTAATGTCTTCTATTTCTAGTTATCAGATTTGAAACATTTTTTCCTTGTTTTGCTTAGGTGTCTATCCTGTATACTCCCTGTGTACCTGGATTGCATCCTTTTTATTATCAATAAAGTTTAACTTACCAAAACAATTTTCTAGCGGCAATGTGAGGCTTTAGGTTTGGCTATGCTTAAGGTGGATGGCACATTATTATATGGAGTGAAATTAAGTTTATATTGGGGTTGTACCCCTTTTTTTTTGGAAAACACTATGCTCACAGAACATGTCTACCGAAATTCTTTACCAAATTGTTTTTAATTTTTTTTTTACTTAATGATTAAGTAAGTGTTTTTAAATGAATATGTGATTTTTTTAAAATATTTAAATAGTTTAAAAAAATAGTGAAAGAAAAGATAAATAAAAAATAAAAAAAAGATTTCAAGTGTTCGGTAAAGAATTTCGGTAAAAATCTTCTGCAACGTCCTTTTTTTTGGGGAGGGGGGGGGGTGGCAGGAGGAGGTTTGCAGCTCCGGTGTTATGGTACGGGGGTGTATTCGGAATTACTATGTACTGCAATAGGGTTTGGTTATATAATCTTTTGGTGTGGTTGGTTCTTTGGAGTATTTTCATTCCCCTTTCTATTTTACATCGAATTGTTTCTGGACATGCTAGTACAGTTATTGAATGTCAGTGCTTTTTCTCAGATTGTCTGGATTAATTGTTGATGTTTTTGGAGACATAGCTGTTATAGCATCATCAGCTGCTTGGATTGAGAAGTACAAACAAGAAATTGAAGCTGGCATCAGTAGGATTGATGAAATTAATCATATATTCTGGAGACCTTCTGTTGAAATTTTGAAAGAAGAAGGAATCAATTTATCAGAGTTGAAGGAAATGCATCCATCTGCTTGCCCTGAAAGAACTAAGGTAGAAAATCCCTCGAAGCATTATATATTGATCATTTGAAATTGTTCTCTTCTGCGAGCTCTTCAATTCACGAGTATCAAGAAGAAATTGCTAAAAGCTGAAATTGAAGCTACAATAGTATGCACTACACTATGTGTTCTCCCCAAATCGTACACTCATGGTCCTGAGTCGAAAAATTAGCTTGTTTCTTATGTGTTTTCAGCATGGTGATATCATACCATCGTGTGCACTATAATATGCATACAACACAAAGGAACCTCCTGTTTCCCAAAAATCCCATACTTGTCAAATCTATCAACTTAAGTATTGTTTGAATATTTCTTGCACAACTCAATAACTATTGTTTGTTTTGATAAGCAACTACTTATCATATGAAGGCTTACATGTCTTGTGCGATGAGAGAGGTGGTTGGTGGCTAGGGACAGTGTTGCCGTCGGCAGCAAGTGGGTGTGTGTGTTTGATGCATAGTGGAGGTGTCTAGTGGTCACGGGAGGGAAGGGGGAGACGGCACGGAGAGAGAAGAAGGGGAAGGAATCGGGCTTAGGGTTTTTAGGGACCAAAACGACGCTGTTTTTAGTAGTGGGCTGAGTGGACTTCTAAAGGCTTGGGGTCTTAGAGGCAGGCTGTGCTTGGGCCCTCTTTGGGGCTGAGCTTCACAGTTTTTGGCTGTCTAAGTGGTTTTCTGACTCTCCTTGCAGCAATCGTCAGTGGGCACAAGCAAATTGCACAAAAGGTGGTCACTTGCTATAGAGAGAGAAAGCAATGGAGGAGAAAGGGAAACACGGTGAGAAAAGCTTACCGTGGCAGCACGATGGTGGCTGATCTAGTGATTTTTGGGGTTGAATAAGGTGATTGAATGCAGTGGGTGTCTCGGTTTGTACTGGCTTGCTTGGGTGGTGCTAGGGTGGTTTGTGGTGGTCTGGGTGTGAGGGAAGTGGAGGTGGCTGCTGGGATGGTGAACGACGGTGCTATAGCTGACGAGAACATGAGGAAGTGTCTGGTAGTTTGGCTATGGTGGCTTGCTGTGAGGAAAGAATGCTATGGCTTTTGGGGAAATTGTAGAAGGAGGAGATATAATGATGGGGAAAGGGTGTTCAACGTTTCAACTTGGAGTCTGTTATTGGCTGCCGTAACGCTAACCTACTGAAGGGTCACTCGGGAGGAGAGAGAGAACAACGGAAGTTTAAAAGCATTGCACAACAGTTTAATAAACATGGGACTTGGAGTGGCTGTGATTGCTAGTGGGCAGTTTACAAATTAATCACACAGTTTATCCTTTTACAGAGGACTAGGTCAATCACGGGGATTCGGTCAATGATGATTTTAAAACAAAAATCTTGACTAATGATTTAACTACATTTATTCTTTTAATAAATCAAATTATTAATAATAATCCGAATAAAAAATGAACCGCTTATTAATGAAATAGAAATTGATAAAAACTCATAATAATAACAATAATAGAATGTTTACAATAATATTTAAAATAAATAAATAAATAAACCAAAAATTATTTTATGGCCTAATTTAGGATCCTAATGTTACACTCAAGTTACATATGGGCCCATACTCCAAATGGACTCGTCAATGATACTATTGGAGCCCCTTGGAATCGTTATAAAGAGCAAGAACTTCTCCCTACCAAGCAATGTGAGATCCTATTCATCACCTATATTTACTCAACATTTGGGGGGGGGGGGGGGTATCACAATCTTCCCGCTTATATTCCTGACGTCCTCTTCGGGCCATTCCATCATTGGTAGCATGACTCAAGTCCCGCATTTCTAGTTGGAATCGACTCTTATATCATTTGTGATGCCCCAAGTGAAGTCCTGGCCACATATGTGCCCATACTCCAAAAGGACTAGTCAATGGTACAATTGGAGCCCCTTGAAATCATTATAAAGACCAAGAACTTCTCCCTCCTAAGCGATGTAGGATCCCATTCACCACCTATATTCACTCAATATGGGATATCAGTAATATTGATTTCTCTTAAATAACCAAATTCTAAAAACTAGCATAACTCATTGTTGAATTTTTTTTCTACCATTAGAAATCCTAGTTATCATTTGTGCATGGTCATGATTTCAATTGGCATGTGTACTGGGCCATTCACCTTCTAAGGATCTTCTGATTGAAGAATTATACTTTACACCATGTATTGAATATAGGAAGGTCGTAATGGATTGCTTAGGAGGGAGAAGTTACTGTTCTTTATATTGATTACAGGGTCTCCACTTGTGGCGTTGACTAGTCTTTTTGGAGAGTAAGCCTCGATGTGGCTTTGGTTTCCTTGGGTTACATACTTTCATGGAATCAAAGATTTTGAAGTAAAATAGGAGAAATAATTATGCTCTATACTGAATGAGCAGTGATTCTAAGCCAATCTATAGCAGGTTTTATCTTCGTGCAACTTGTATATTATTTACAGCGGCTTCCCCTTGAAATGTAGGTGCCTTGTCTTGTGCCTGCTAACTTGTGGTTTTTTCCCCTAATGCTAGGTAATGGAAAATGGAATTTTTTATGCAATTTCATTGGACGGGCAGAAGACCGGATTTTATGCTGATCAGCGCGAAAACCGTCAGTTCATATCAACAATTTCGGGTGGTAAAAAAGTTCTTGATATTTTCTGCTACAGTGGTGGTTTTGCTCTGAATGCAGCACGTGGGGGTGCTGTTAATGTCACTGGTATAAGTTTTTATGACTCTTTTTTTTTTTTATCACTTCGTTCTAAATGTGACCTTAATCTATGGTCACGACTATGGGGCTCCACTTGACCATCTCATGTAAATTTTGCTAAATACAGATTTGAACTTCTTGAAGCCATTATTGACGTTTGTTTTGAATATGATTTACTATTTTTTTGTGGCAAAGATCTTTTTCTTAATTGAAATTCATAAAATTTGGCCATGATGGATGAAATTTTTTTTCAAATGTATTTTTAGTTGAATCTGAACAGAACTGTTCCAATTTGAAGGAGTGCAGATTTGGCCAAAGGATTTATTTCACAACTTTCCTAATTCAAAGTAATTGAAACCAACAAACACATTGATTGTGGTGAATTCTAATTCTTTTTTCCAATCTGGCCTGTTGCTCATTCTTTGGGATGTCATTTGTCATAATTGGACACAGGAACCTAGCAGTTACATAATTAGAGGTTGTTTTATGAGGTTTAGTAGGGAGGGCTGCAGATTTTTATTTTATTGGCACTGGGTGTCTAGGAACAACTTCCTAACTAATCCCGGGGGTGCCCAGGCCCTCGGCAAGGAGCTTCCCACGAGTGCACCTCGGGTAATTCAAGGGGAAAATCCCCCAGTCCGATAGCCCCTAGAAATTGTTTGCACCCAATGGGATTTGAACCTTGGATCTTGGAGGGAGAAGCTCAGCTGGAAGCAATCCTTTGGCTGCTTCTCAAAAGCCACCTTTGATGTACTTGATGTCTTTTTCAAAAAGGAGTTATGTGCGCACTGTGCCCCTTTGGTTGGGGCGCTTTGTTTGACCTGATCGTTGTGCCAAGGGCTGGTGGTGCATTGAGCAGCTCTGAGTTCCGTTCGCAGGGCCCCTGACGGTAGGCTATACAGCAGGCTAGAGACTTATGCTGTGTGCTGCCAAAAACTGCCAACAACCATCTTACAAGTAGCTTTCGCTTTTTAAAAGCTGAAGCATCCCCCCTTCCCCACCCCCCCCCCCCCCCCCCCCCCCCCCCCCCAAAAAAAAAAAAGAGGGCTAAGTTTATTAAAAGATTATAGATTGTTTTCACTTGTTTCAATAAAATTTTATTTTACTTCCAAAAAAAAATTATAGATTGTTTCATAGATAGCAAACCGTGATCATGAGCTTGTTGGAAATTAATAATAAGGCAGTTGGCATATGTATTTTTGGAGAAGCTAAAAGGGCCATTAGAGTTTATGAAATGCTTTCTTACAAACAACTCCAACTCCTGGAAAATTTCCATGCTTAATGATGTCGAATCTTCGGTATGGATACATCTGTAGTGCATTCATTACCTTGACCATCATATTGTACTGGCTTTTCGTATCATTTGTTAATATGTATAGCATTGCTTTTAGGGGTTCAAGGAGAACTCATCATGTGAGGCTTTCATTGACCAGGACAGTCTATGTTATTCTAGATTCTATTTGAGGAAGTCATTTTAAGATTGCGTGTATCGCTAAAGCTAAAGAAGTTTCCCGACTATAAATTATAATATATCTGTATACTCTCAGGGGTTGATACATCATTGCCAGCTCTGGAGCTTGCAAAAGAAAATATTGTTCTTAACGACATGGATCCAAGAAGAATAACCTTTCTCAGAGAAGATGCAATGGAATTTATGAAGGGTGCTCTTTCTAGGAATGAATCGTGGGACTTAGTCGTTGTCGATCCTCCTAAACTAGCACCACGAAGAAAGGTGACATGCATTGTTAATGTTTATCAATGTGCAATGAGTTTAGGATTGAGTAATTTCATATAAAGAAATAATATCCCAACCCGATTAGGGATAGCGTATTTAGTTATTTGTGGGCTTGACACATTGGGAACAAACCGAGCTTTAGATCAATCCAAGAACCAAAAGTATCTAAGTGATTTGAACTGGCTTTATTTTTGGTTGCAGTCTTCAGCGTCTTAGGGTATCTGAACTTTTGCTTTGCTGTCAACTTCTTCTAGAACTTCATTTGTGAACTTATGAGCTATTTGTTTGCATGTATTATCCAAATTTCCAATAGATATGTCGCTGTGATGGCTCCAAAATCTTTATCATCTTATCTCAAGTCAGCAAGTTTTTGAAAAACCATCAATGGAAATAATTATCCCTAAGGTTGGGGAGGAGTAAATTACTTGCATTACCAATCATATATGAATTCAGCTACTCGTAATTTTCCTCTTAAGCCCCAGTTTATAATTGACCTTTTGGAGATGTTGTTTGGCATGTATGAAATATGATGTATGAAGCTCATATTAACATCATCATAATTTTGGATTTTATTTGGTTGTCTGGGAAGGGGGGACAGGGTTGGATTAGCTTGATTCATGTGGATTGATGCCCATAAGCTGAACAATTAAAAGAAACATTTAAATATGGTGTTACTTATAAAAAAAAAAACATTTAAATGTGGTGTTAATAAGTGCTGGCAGATGAGAATGGGCATAGACTTGGCTCCAAAGGTAGAAGTATTCATGTTACCCTTATTTGATAATACTAGGGTTTCAAAGTTAGGTAGCATTCAAAGACCTTTAATTTACATAAATGATGGAAGAAAAAGACTATATATATATATATATATAAAGCAATCTTATTCAATAGCAAAAGGCTGCAACTCAAGTACACATGAAGTATACAGTAGTAAACACCCAGCTAGGGGATGAGGAAAAAGAACTCAATTTCATGAAATCTAGAAAGCTAGAGAAATGGAAACTATTGTATGCAGCTATCCAAACAGAGTTGAACATAATAACTCGTAATTCTAACTTTGTCCTCTCACAATCTTTGGAGGTCCAAGCATTATGTTCCCACCAAATACACTACCACATCATAGACAAAGGAAACCATCCAAACCTCTAAATTGCTATGGCTACCTAGTAGACTTTGCCAACAGGCCATCAAGTTCATCTAGGGCTGTAAATGAATCAGTCCGTACAGTTGCTGGCCCAATACTCACTCGGCTAAACTTGAACTGAGCTCAACTCGTAAAAAAAAACCTCGATTGTGAAAGCAGCCGCGCTTGATTAGTAAATGACATATACTCGTTAAACTCAACTTGACTCAGTTAAGACTCGTTTATGCCAGACTTGGCTCATTAGCTCGACTTGATTAGTGCTTGTCCATAAATCATTGAATATATACATTAATTTATTCCTATATATTAATACTCATATATATATGCTTCTGTACATATTAAATTTAATAATAAGTATAGTAACCTTTATAATTAAATATGTAGCATGTAACCCATTTACTTTTACATAGTCATTTATACCTATATACTGAATATAGCCCATAATTATGTGTAAGTTACTTAAGTACTTAAGTGATTAAATTATAGTAGCTATTTCATAATATGTATAATAGTTAGTATGTAGGACTTACTAGTTTCATATACTACAATGTAGGAACCATATAAGAAATGTATTCATAAAAATGTTATAATCTTGTAATTTAATATAAGGTTTATATATTAGTTGTAAAAATTTCATTAAATTTAATATTTTTTTCTTGTAATTTGGTGTTTTTAATTATTCAATTCATTAAAAATATATATATATTTAAAAGAGTATGAGCAAAGATCGATAAAAAAATTCGACCCGGCTTGAGCTCGTGTTTGATGAACTCGATGAGCTCCCAACTCGAGCTTGAACTCGAGTTATTTGAGTCCAGCTCTACTTGATAACCCAAAAGATCGACTCATCTCAGATCAATTACAGCCCTAAGTTCATCACTTGCTCAGGCATGACCAACACGATCCCAAAGGTATGGAATGTCGATGCCCATAGATCCCTGGCCACCTTGCAGTGAATCAGAAAATGATCAATACTTTCTGCCTTTCATGCACATACAACATCAACCCATTGCTTCGACATTTCTCTTATTCAAGTTATTCACCAAGGCTAATATCCAAACAAAGAATGCACCCTTGATGGCGCCTTATTTCTTTAAATATTCTTCGAAAGGAAAGAAGGGTTCACTTGGGGGTAGAGTGCATGTCAGTAAGACTTGACCTTAAAGGTTCTTTGGAAGCAATCTAACAAATCTTATCAACACCACCTACTCTCAACTTGAAAGAGTGCAAACAATTAAAGAATGAAATTGTCAATTATCAGAGATATGCAAAAGTTCTGCTACCGGCTCCTCCTTACAGTTGGCATTCTAAACAATGACAAGAAAGCTATCTTCAAAGGCTGATTCCGACACTACACATTGTGCCAAAATTTGATGATAGATACATCTCCCACGTCAAATCTAACACACCATGAGAAATCCCTCCACATTCTCCTAATGTTTTTCCACAATCCAAGACCAAAAGTCTTAGTGACCACATTTGAACACCATACATATTACCATATTTGACTTCCACCACCAATCTTTGCAAAGCTTCTATCTCTGGTTCATCATGCCATACCACTTATCTTACAGAGCTGTGTTAAACAATAGCAGGTTTTCAACCCCCAAACCACTTGAAGAAATCAGGGTGTAAATCCTAGACCCCCCTTTTTTTTCTTGATAAGCAAACCAATTTTATTGATCAAAGAATAGGCAAATCCATATACAGAGTTCTAGACAGTAAAATTTGAAACCACGTAGGCACATTATAGACAAGAAAATCTTGTAGGTCCATGCCATTGAAGTCAACAGCAATGGCCCAAGTACAAAGTGTTCTAAAGAAAAAAACTTTCAGCTCCTCCTGCGATCTCTCCTTGTCTTCAAATGTCCTGTCATTACGTTCCTGCCATAAACATCACATAATGCAGATAGGGATCATCTTCCAGACAGCTTTAATCTGTTGCATGCCTCTTAGACCACTTAACATTGGGTATTTGAACTTATCACTCACTTGAAGAAATCAGGGTGTAAATCCCAATGACACTTGTAAATTGTTTCACAATAGTTCTCATTAAGTGTCCTAAGTGCAATCCAAAAGTTTTGGTGCATTTGTTGTGCTAGTTTTGGGGCCCATAACAATGAGCTCTTAGAAAATCGTCCGTTCACAGTTTTGGAGCATTTTCAAAATTAATATTGTATTTTCTGTGAGAGAATTACCCTGCAAGCCATACACCATTGAAAACCTCTATGTATCTAGTTTTAAAAGCATCAGCCGCAGCCCAATTTGGAGAATTTTAGAGAAGTTATGGCAATTTAATCACCAGCTATCTGTGCTGACTGTTAGCAATCAGAAGTAGCAAGTTTTGGTAGTCAGCATGTTTCATCTTCCAGAGGCCTTTTCTTGTTCCTAAGCAGAGTTTATGAGTCGTACTAGTTGTGATTTGAATATTTAGTTGTCTTAAATCTTTCCTTAAATATTTGTATTGAGGTTGTTATTATGGAAGTGTGAGAATATTTCATGAGTGCCTACCTGTACTTCAAGAGTTGTTCCAAGTTAGTTCTCTATAGGTCTATAGCTATTATGTATGAGCTTTTCGGTTTTTTGAGTTTGAATAAATCAACCTTCGGCTTCTTTGGAAGAAGATTTTCTTCTTGTTTAAAGTTTATTCTTGCAATGATGGTGAGTTTTTCTTTGTATCTTGTGCTGGATGCTATTGAATGATGCCTGATGAGCATTTTGGTGACTGTGTATTGCTTTTCTCGCTTGCTCTCAAAAAAGTCCGGTATCAATGCTGTACTTGTTTGTTAGATGCTTTGTGTTTGAGTGACAGTTTGCTTCTTTACACATCTTTCGGCCTTTTTCTATTTATTAAATGAGGTAGAGTGTAGAGTCGGGGTTCGAACTCAAGACATCTGCTCTGATACCATGTGAAATCACCACTTGTTCCAAAAGGTTAACCTAATAGTAAAAGGTAGATTTAATCATTTATATTTGTCGTAACATTTTTGAAGTTTGCTTCTGCTCATGGGGTCACTATTCAATTAGGTTTTACAAAGTGCATTAGGCATGTACAGAACTTTAAACTCTTTAGCAATGCGGTTAACAAGGAGAGGTGGACTTCTCATGACCTGTTCATGTTCAGGAGCTGTGACCCAAAGTGGCATGTTTTTGTCTACTCTCCAGGCAAGTAATTTTTTCTGTACCATGTTACCTGACTGAAAATCAATCCTGTGATCAATTTCTCAGTATCATCTTCATTTCTGTAATAGAGAATTACCTGCTCCATTTTGTAATCTCGGCGATCCTTCCCTCATTCTTTTTCTTTCTTTGGTAATATCTAACTTTTTTATATGAAAGAAAAAAGAGTGACATTATATAAGGAATAATCTAAAACCAGGATGTGGTGTGAAAAGGCCTTTTATGCCCTCCAACCAAAAGCTGTCAGTCACATCAACTTTTTCATCATACCTAAAATACACTCATCCACATAGAATAAAAACTTATTATTTTCTTTTTGTTTTTTTTTTAAAAAACTAATGGTGGCTGCTGGCCACTGAATTCCACCCAACTCCGGCGACCTCTCAGGGTGGCGGCCACCCCAATTAACGGCTGGAGTAGTAATTAAAGTTGTCTTGAAAATAATTAGCATTAGGGTTTTTAAGAATTTAGTGTTCATATTTTTAGGGTTTTAGAAATTTTCTTTTAAAATTTAATTCAGTGCAATTTAGTTCGTTGTAGAATTGGTAGAATTATGATGTCGTGGTGTGTGATTGGTGGTGTAAAAGTTACTTTTACACTACGGCCTAACCAAAGATGCATCTTTATATAACCCCATAATTTAAGAAACTAATACGAAGGCTATATAGTATATGCACTGGATGGGGCTATATCTACCTTAGAAAGCCAGCGTGCTGAGTCAGGAACTTGTTCAGGAATAATGATACAGCCACAACCTCTTTGACAACTTTTTTAACAACTCTGCTTTAAAATGGAGGGCATTTTTTATAATTTTATAAAATCATTTGACTATTTTACTGAGTTTTGTTTTTTTATAAAAATTCTCTCAATTTAAAGTAGAGTCGTAAAAGATATGTAAAAAAGGTTGTATCTTTATCATTTTCTATTAAACTGGTAGTTGGGAGTAGATTGATAATTGCAAATGCTATGGTAAGGAAAAAGAGTTATGGATTCTCCTTCAACTTTCTTACCGATAAACCCATCCAATAAACTGCAACTTGCCCTTCAAAAAATATATATTTAAAGAAAAGACGTAAAGAAAAAACGAAGAAAATTTTCAGGAAAAGTAAAAGGAAAAGGTATTTAAAACTGTTCTTGAGAAAGTGCTTGATTCTCTGCTTACTTACCAATAAATCCACCCAAGAACTGCCATTCTCCCCTACTCTCACCACAAATAAAGCTTAAAATGATGATGATGATAATAATAAAGATATTGGAAGGCCTCCTTGATACAGTACTTTTATATGTGTTCCCTATTCCTTTTATTTTAATGGAATAAATCAACGGGTGAATAGATTAAGCCCCTTCCACTGAAATGGACTCAGTAATATACATGTTAAAATCAAGATTTCTTCCCAGAAGTTTTGGCCACAAGTGTGCAGTTTGAGGGGCAAACATATAGTCATTTCTCTTTAATTGGAAGAAAGTAACAGGTTTCTCTAACGACGACAACTTTTCTTTGTGATCAGGGTGCTGCATCAATGGCAGGGAGGAAAATTACTGTTCTACGACAGGCGGGAGCAGCCTGCGATCATCCTATTGACCCATCCTACCCAGAAGGTGCATATCTTTCCAATGTTTTCCTAAGAGTACTGTGAATGGAAAGCCATCATCTGATGAAAAGAACGGGAAAGCCGCCGTGAAGTGCTGAATCTAACCCATATAGAGAGGACCAGAATCTTGCAAAACATGAATATCATGTAGAGCAACTAAGCCTATCCTGCAGATAGCAAATCCTATCCACTGCCTATTTCTTATCTATAGCTGCATTTTTCGATCAAATCATAGATGATCATGTAGGTTCTCGCCATCTCAATTCTTTCTCACAATCCTTGTCCTTGTAGCTCCTTTATAGTGTTGCTCCCCCCTTATAGATGCAGACTTATATGGGTCTTTAATGCTCATAGAAAAACCACCTTAAATGGACTTTTGTGCAACTTATCCAGATTTTTTTCCTTTCTCATTGGAGTTTTATTGGGTTTATGTGTTACCAATGGAAATTAGCCCTCTTTTTCCCCAAAACCCCGCTTCCTAAGACACAAGCTGGATTTGATTTCTAATTATTTATACGACCATGAGAGATTTATCAGTTGAGCAATTAAGTACCCATTTTTGTGTTGCCTTTTTTTTAGCACAAGTTAGTGTTGTATTTGATGATATTTGAGTTGGAGATTTATTCCCAGTGGAGAACATTATCCAATTCCAAAGGGCAATTGTTACTATTTTTTGAAGCATTGACACATTCTCAGAACAGGAGTCTAGAGTCTAGTTCATGAATACCAATAAATTGCTTTTATCCTTTGCTTTGTCTTACAGATTCAAACTCTTCAAAATTTTCACGAGTCGACTTCCTGAAGAGGTCAAAAGACTCCAAAGAACAACAGTAATTTTGAAGTTATATCATACGTGGATAAGATCAAAGGGAACAAATAAGAACATAGGAGCAGTTACACAGGGTCTTAAAAGAATAATTCAAAGGAGATTCTCTAGTGATCGCCACGTCTTTCGCGCAATCTGACAACTACCAAGTACCAACATTAGCAACAGACATCAGATCTCTACATGGATCCAATGCCTATAAAGCTGGGAAATTCCAAAAAATCCATGGAATAATAACTAGTCGTGTTGCCGTGTGATTGGCGCAAGTACTTTGATTACCGACTTCGATAAAGTATATATGCAAGACAAAACAGTTTGAAAGAATGCAAGATTTTCCGGGAAAGACCCATCAAGTTCGGGTATGTAAATTACTTAATTTCTCGAGTTATTTCACTTGGACGACAATGGATCTGCCGTGCATGCTCTCGTAAGATCGTCCATGACTCCATTGTGGTAACTAAACTAGGTCAATAATATCCTGCAAAATGCTCAAGAAATATTACATCTATGCATATGGCTCGTAGAAATCTGCTTTATATATGTATATATATATATGAATGTAAGTATATCTTGCATGAGAAATTCTTTCGCAACAAAGGAATTTCACAAGAGTAAATTCACAAATTGATGTGATTTTATGTAGTACGTCAAATTGTAATGCTACTATTATTGCAAATAGATCTAACGTATCACATAAAATTATATCAGTTTATGAGTTTATTCTTGTGAAATCCCTGTTGTTTTGTTGTAGCACTTCTCATCTTGCATTTGGTTCGCTCATGACACCTAAATGCTGTTGGGTTTCGCATTTCGCCACTATCAAAACCAACGAACCGAGCCCTAAGATTTGAATTCAAGATCCAGATATTTAAGCACCAATTACCCCAAAAAATATTTAAGTTGATGAGATCTTGTGAGTTTAACCAATTAATTAGTATTTCAATATGGTTTCGCATCTTTAGGCTCCCTTGCTATTACTCTTTGTTATCATGTTCATGCATTTTCATGGTCTTTTTCATTCCAGATTTTTCATGTACTATTGATAAACCTGGCCACAGAACAATGATGACTTTATTACATCTATTCCGGCGCTCCATGACCATTAATGTCGCTGGCTCGCTGCAATCTGCAACCATAAAAAGCTATGAGCAGAATATGGATCTCACATTTTTTCAACATGGGAAATAAGTTCTCATAAGAACATCACGGAGATCCCACCACAAAAAATCATATAGGTACATACATATAAAACCAAATGAGCAATAATGGTTTAAATTCGAAACATTCACTGTATCTTAAAATAAAGAGCTTGTTGCATATCTATCCAGAAAATTTATCAACAATCTCAGTGCCGTTCACGCAAGTATGAAGTGCACATAATATTACATCATAAAACATTGTCCACCACGAAATGCACGAGACAAGGTATCAGCAGCGGTCCAGAAACTTTCTACCGCCCTCCCGGATTTCTGTTCCATGACAGGTATGAAGGATCACCAAGTCTCCTGAAAATAGAGAGAACAGAAAGTGAGATAAGTTGCAAGAAAACCATTTTGCCCAGGAATTCCCTAAGATCCACAAACTGCATGGCACAATAATTTTAAGCATCCAGACAAAATCTCATCCAACCTACCCTTCCCATTGACTGAAATTGGCATTGACATAGACTTATTTATTCTGTCATGTATTCCCATTGCTTCAATATCTTGGATTAATTAACCACAAGAACAATAAGATAATGGGGGCATTTTTTAATTATTGGGTTGGGGCCAATGAAATGAACCTAATCTAGAGCACTACACAGGATATTTGCTAATTTTAACAGAAAAATATATACATTTTTTCGTAAGACTTCACTTATAAAAAATAAATATACTTTTTAAGGAAGACTAGCAGTAAGATATACCAGAGAATAAATGTGTCTTCATATAACAGAAACAGAGCTGCTACAAATGTTGAGGAGCTATATAAGGAAATGTGGATCCACTAGCCAAAGTGGAAGCTTTTTATTTATCTTTCTTCGTTCCTTTTTATTTATTTTTTTATTTTATTAGATTAGATAGTGGCCCCAGGGTGGATGGAGAGATTCAAAAGCTTCTATGTGCTTACATTTGATGCATTAATCTACATAACTGCACATGCTTGCCTAGCAGCTAGTTGAGAGCCTCATAAGTTCCATGATCAAAAGGCCATGCCCAAATCATTTTGCAATTGGATAGAATGAGGCGAAAAGTTAACTTTCCATTTCACCAAACCCAACAAGTATAAACCTGTGCAGTACCTGGATGCTAAGGCAATTAGGCATGGAACACTAGTTGACCCTAGCATGTTTTCCCAGTGACCAGTCAAACACGTGTACAGTAAATTAGGCTGCAAAGTAGGAAAGCTCACATGGGGCCACCTACCGACAGCCTCACTCTCATAGAGAGGCCTACATAACAGGCTGAGTACGTGTTTAAGAAATTTACCTTGGCTTAACAAGATATACTACAGTGAAAGTCAGAGCCAAGACAAAGCACAACCCGCCGACAGTGAGATAAGCAATGCCAAGAAAGTCATTCTTTCCACCAAGCCAGCTAGTTGTAGAAAGCACAAGCTTCTTCTTGCCATTAAAGCTGTATGTATTGTAATTATTCTTCAATTTCACTTCTATGGTATCATTTGCCTGGAGATCCACCTCTATCTTCCCATACAACTTTCTGAAGGTTGGCAGAGCTGCGGTTCGCATCCAGACAATGAGGTCCTCCTGCTCACTCAACTGTTACACAAAACAGATCTGACCAGGTAAGCCATTTCCCACATTGAATGAAGCAAATTTAGGCAAGACTCAAAAACTACACCTAGTAGCCATTCAAATAAAACAAGGTGAAAGGGCAATTAGAGGTAAATTGTGCATTTGAATTTGTCTTGTAAAATTATTCTGACAAAATGGCCATGAATGCTCAAAGGCGGTGCTATTTTAGGTGGGGAGGAAGACTGTCTTTGGATTTGAAAAAGGACTTTTGTGGAAGGGCAATCAGCATTCCTCCAGCATCTTTAGCAAGATCAATCAGCAAACGTTGAAAAAATCAGCTAGCAGGAGAAAGATTTGAGAGACAGTCTTTGTTTCTAAACATAGCAAACAAACGTCTCTGATGATTTGTCAGAGTTACTTTAGAGTTGGGGAGGGTGGCCGAGGAGGGGTAAAGTAATCTTGAGAAAAGTTCCTTAGTAGGTTATGTGGCATCAGGAATTTAAAAAGAACAAAAAGCTATCTTAACCTATAAGGGTCGAGCTCTTTTGGTTGGTCAGGAAATCCTCTTGCACAGATCCTGTATACTGGAGTGACATCCCCTTGTAATGGAACACATTTTTCCTTCAATAATGAATATAAACGCTCCATTTGGTCCAGAAAGTCTAACTATTGTGCACAAATATGATAACGGTCATACATCAACTCTACAAGAATAGAAGTAGTGGAAGGCTTACTGGTATAAGGGGATCAAGGGTGGCACCACCTTTGAGAGTTCCATTCTGAAAGTTGTTAGGATAGACATCTTTGCCAAACTTGTTCTCCCTATCACTCTTCCAAGAGATACCCTTCTTGTTCACAGTCAATGGCTGGTTGTTGCGTGAAAAGTTATAAGTGTCATTAAACAAACTCCAAGCAATAAGACCACAAGGAACAATTGGTTTCCCATTCGCCATATCTTCAGGCTTACAAGAGCTCACATCGTCAGCACTTGAATTTTCTTTCAACTGTGCATCACTTCGGCTTTTCACATACCTACATTATATAAATCCATTCGTAATGACCAAAAGTGAACTCTTTTAAGAACCAAGTATAAAGATACTGGAAAAAGATTTAAAAGAAAAAAAAAAAGTTCGTGATATATAGAAGTAATTGCAAAAGGTGAGATCTTGGGGTGATTCTCTTATAAGCAAAATAAAATTTTATTGAAACAAGGCATTGCCCAAGTACACAGAAAGAATACAACTGAGAACACCAAGTTCCAAACTAGGAGGAGCTAGATCTTGGGGTATTTGTTAGGGATTCCTACCCCTGCCTGATGTGTTTCTCTTTAAATTTATATTCCCCCAAAAAATTGTGAGATATGAGATTGATGTAGCACATAGCTGCCCTCATTCCTGAAGCTGACATATAGGGTACCACAATGCAAGACACTTTCTTTCATTCTCAAGTCAACAAAGCATGTCACTTTTGTCCTTCATGTGTCATACTACAGGAGTTATCAAATACTATCATTTCATCTATTTTTTCCGAAGACTTTATTTGTGGTGGAGTGCCTCACATAGGATCTGATGATTCCGATCCCAACCAAGTACACAAACATGGGATAAAATTTCAATCAAGAAAAAAAGGTGGTGCTATAAATGAAAACTACGTGGTCGCGTATTTGTCAATGAGAGAGAACTACTACTAAATCAATATGGAAAGCACACTTGGGAAGGGGGGCTATCTGTGTGAATGCCCAGCCTGTCCCCTAGGATTTTTTTTTTTTTAATAAATCGACTTTATAAAAAGCACAAAATGGTGCAACCCAAGTACACAGGACATATATAAGAAAAAGCACCCAAGTAGGGAGAATAGGGAGAACAAACAGACATGATATCAAGAGATCGTGCAGACATGCTTAGTTGCTCTTCAAAGCCCACACTCATGCACACAGCCCCACATGCCCACCAGCAACACACCCAGACACTTTGTTTTGGGTAGGTAACACACCCACACATGCTTAGTTGATATACACATTCTCACGCACCAACAAGCAAGTCTTTGTGATGTTTTTCATACTATTTGAAAAAATAAAATATTGTGGCTCCTTTTTTGGTACCTAACGATGGCTACAGTTTAAGATTACAATGTCACAAAAACATATAAGAAGAAGGTGCACTCCTGCACCACAAGTCATCTTTATTGACAAGAATAACTACAAGATTTTTTAGATGCTATAACTCTAAATAGCATCAATCATATTAAGCACATTTGGAACATATGACAAAGGCATGGGATGAGTACCTGCGATGATTCTGATAGAAATTGTCGAGTTGATAGTACACATATATAGGATGCTTCATTCGCTTCGGTACCTTCCATTTAAATGATAAAAAATAATAATTTTTTCAATTTTGTAAACTCAGGATTCAAGACTATCAATATAAATAAAACAGTATGCATGCTTATCAAAATAAAAAATAAAACACTATGCATGAGAACATTACATGCCAGAGATGATATGGTAGCTTCTAAGATCCCCTACTACTACCACCATAGCTGCTGAAGAATTACAGCAGTGGGAATAGCCCTCTAATTAAAGAAAAACAATAGCATAAATGAGCACTTGTTCCAGAGGAAGCTTACTGTTAGATTTCGGCTGCAAGCTGTATCGTTAGTGGTTTGTATGTATTTGACCTTATCAGTTCTATTGGCCAATGGTATGCAGTCAGTTTCATACCGATAAACAATTTCAGCAACCTGATAAAAGGAAACAGATTTCCGAATAAACTATATGTGGAACAACAAATAATCCACAAAAGATTGGGTCATGCTTAGACATACATCCCGGGAAGCAAACAAGGAAGCAACTCCAATCGGAATGAAGACAACACTAACAAGCAGGAATGCTGAAATCACCTGCACAGAGAGGGTGGAGGGGGAGGAAGGGAGACAGAGATTTATGTTAATGATGATTGTCATGCATACTGATAATGTCCCCTGCCAGATACTAAAACAAGCAATTACAACGCTCACCCATTTTGGTGTAAGAATTGGCTTGCATGCTGGAAGTTCCTGCTGAGTAAACTTAGAATCTGAAATTTTGTAAATGGAGCTCTCTTTAGTCAGTTAAAATTCCAGCCAAGTTTCAGAGGTCATAAAAAATTACTTAAGCAATATCAGCAAAGATTCTAAAGTAGTTTAAGCATATAATGCTGATCCATGTTCTACAAAAGGAAAATCTTTTGAGGTTAAATCATTTTAACAAGCCCTCCTTCCTAAAGTTTAACTTCTTTTTCCGTTAGAAGATCATTTGGAGATCCAAGGCTCCTTTGAGGGTGTCAGTTTCCGGTGGACTGCATCTTTTAGGAAAAAAATCTCACTTTGGATAACCTTCATAAGAATCATATTGTAGCAATGGATAGGTGTTACATATATAAATGAAATTAGCAAACTGCTGAGCACCTTCTCGATTGCAACATTTTTTTTTCTCAATTGCAATATTACAAGAGATTTGTAGTGTTTGGGCCTTCAAGAAGTTTGGAGTAAACTAGGTTGCCCAAATATGTGGTGGAGCTTTTGGCATGTTGGAAAGGAAGATTTAGTAGGAACGACCTTAATGTTGTTTGGAATGTGATCCCTTCTTGTATATTGTAGAGCATTTGGAGAAAACAAAATGCCTGAAGTTCCAACGATTGTGAGGAGGAGTTCAGCTTTACAACTTTGGTTTCTTAAGGTCACTTTCTGAGTGGTGTTCTGTTAATGCCATCATTGATGTTTCTAACCTCGGACATTTTTGCGCTCTTTTTCGTTGGCTTTAATGCTGATTGGGTTTTTCCTCTTGTATATTTCTTGTGTACTTGGATTGCACCCTTTGAGCTTATAGCCCAAATGCTTTAATGGATAAAACCAGTAAATTAAAAAAAAAAAAAATTCATGCAATTGTCACCCCTACTCGAAGTTTCATTTATTCGACAAAGCCTTCAAAAACTAGCCCACCGTTACTACCTTAGCTTGAAGACATCTAGATCAGCCTATAAGCAGCTTAAAACGCCAGCATTAAATAAACACAATTAATCACAAGAAGACTTACAATTAATATGATTAGTACTTTGGAACGTTCCAGCTGTGCAAACTAATTTATTCATTGAAAATACAAAAATATATGAAAATTTCAAAATTCCAAGCAAGAAGAATGGTAAAAGACTTGATAGGTATAAACCAGTTCTAGGATTAGATTAAAACAACTTGGGCTATCTCAATATATTTTCCTGAGTTCATAGTCATCCATCTTGAACACTAGAAATGTTACTAATTCAAGTCTAAAGTTGATTATGCTTGGGGTGGGTGATATTCTGGTGAGGTACCTAGGTCACATGGTGTGGGGTTATGGAAAAAATATCAAAGAGGATGGCATTTTTTCCAGTCATACTAAACTTATGGTGGCCGATAGCTCTAGGACTTGGTTTTAACATGACTTATGGTGTGGTAAAAGGACCCTCAAGGAAACTTTCCAAAAGTGTACAGTATTGCGTGTGTGCTAGGTGTTTTAATGGTCAATCTATTGAAGTTCTTCAGTGGTTCCCCTCGGTGGAATGTTTTTCGAAGAAACTCATTACTGAGAGCTTGGTGCTTACATGAAGTTCTTTAGTCTCTTGAACTCTACTAGATTATGTCTTGGGGGTGAAGATAAGATTTTTGGGCCACCTTCTAACAAAGGGATGCTCGCTGTTCAACATTTTCTTGTATCGATACTGTTCGACATAAGTCCTTACACCTCAAGATAGCAACCACTTCCCTTGGAGGAGCATTTGGTTAAAAGCAGTTTCATTCTCGATGCTCTATCCCTTCAGGTAGCTTCTTTAGATTTTAATAGGCTAATTTTTTATGATTTTCTTGTCTCCTTCTCTAGATCTGCTTTGGTGTTCATTTTGTATACTTCAGGGCAGTTATTTTTTTCAAGAAAGAAGAAAAGGTCAACCAGTTACAAGAATAAAAGCCAAGCTATTAACTATAAAACCAAGATAAACATGAATAGAAAGTTAAATCGCACTGTAGGGACAGAATTAAGTGAAAGCAAAAGCCTAAAGAGATTCCAATATATGTATATAATTTATATGTGCGTTTGTACTAGTAAACAAGGCACATATAATTCCGATCCATAACAGAAAATTGTTAATTTAACAAACCAAAGCAGACCGAACCCCAAAAGGCTCACAGATAGGCGAAAACCGAGCTCATTAACGCAATCAGACACATCGCATGGAACATAAAGACACTGATATCGCACAAAATCCTAAAAAATAAAACATAAACCAAGAAAGGTTTTTGAAAAATAATTCATCTGAGTTCCTCCCAATTACAGTCAAAAAACATATTCGTGAATTTTGGAACTAAAACTCACTCAATAAAAAGTATCTAACTATAAATCGAAAAGGCAAAACAGATGAAACTTATCTACCAAATTGCAAGTGGATATTTAGGAAACAGACCAAAAATCTGCACGTCCCCCCCCCCCCCCCCCCCCCC
>QEOT01007521.1:162310-272002 GCA_003123785.1 Pterocarya stenoptera
AAACTTGCCCCCCCCCCCCCCCCCCCCCCGGTTAGAAAAAACAAAGAACCATGAAAAAAAACGAAACTTCTGAGAGGAAATTACACTTGGGTCGCTTGGAATTCCTCCTGGGAGCTGACGCATCCGCCGATCCAGCGGCCCCCGAGCTCGACGATGCAGTATTCGTACTCATCACAGCCAAGACTGTTTCCTGCTCTGTTTTTTTGTTGAATATCAAGATTTAAAAGGAAGAACAAGACAACCCAGAAAAGAGAGTGAATTAGAATGAAAAAGCCTCGAGATTTCAGACACACAGAGACAGAGAGAGGGTATTCGGCAGTTGTCGTCGCTGTTGTAGTTATCGTGAGAGGGGGGTGAGGGGGTGGTTTGGCTTTTGGTACTGTTTTGACTTTTGAAATGATGAACAGATAGCTGAATTTTCTCTCCCCGTCTTTCTATAGGAGAGACTATGGAATTGGTGGTCAAACCAGCCCAATACAGCAGACGCGGTTGGACTCTGGAATCGGCAAGCTGCAGTCTTGTAATTTCCTGTTGATTTTTATATGACAGATACAGGAAGGGAAAAACAAAAACACAGAAAAATATGCATGATTGTGAAATAAAAGTCTTGAAAAATCAGAGTTTTATTTTTTGAGATGTTGTTAAGTTAAAAATATGTTTGGATTTCAATTTATTTTTTTTTTACAAAAAAAAATACTCTAATTAGTCATTTTAGATTTTAACATCTTAACAATTTGGGTTAATACGATATATTTTAAATACTTTTATGTGTTTATTAAATAGTTAATTACTTAAAATGTATTATAAATAATTTAAATGAATGATAAAATTTTTATAAAATACTTAAAAATATGTTTTATATAGATTATGGGTTTTATTTTTATTTTTTTTTAAATTGATTCTTGTAGCTTTAAAAAATTCCAAAAGGATCTCTTAGGCTAGAGGTATGTATATCAAAATATTCCCTCTATCTAAACTATGCTAGTTTAAAGGAAAAACAATTTACATTAGCAAATATTTGTCACGTTATAACCATTTATAGAAATAAATGTATTATATATATGCAATTTAAAAAAAAAAAGTGAAAAAAATAAACTATCAACATGTAAGGTAGGTATAAATTATATATTTATGACGAGAAGTGTTACAAATACAAATAGATTATGTTAAATTAAACATAAAAATTAAGGTAATTTTATGTGATCTGATAGATTTATTTTACAATAAAAATAACTTTACAATCTATATATTTTTTTATAATAGTTTTTGCATAATAAGTATGTGCTACTTCAACGTTTTTCGTTATTAAATTAAAGAGATTAGGATAAATTGATTATTTTTATATATAGATCTAACTACGGAAATCCTAATCATCGTAATGACGTGCTTAATATGTTACCACGAGATTATAAGTATCTTTTGAAAAATAAAAATAAAAAACAATCTTAGGACGAAATATGATATTACTCCCTTTTCCAAAGTTGTTCGGAATATTCTATTATTGCGTGGGCCCAAAACTTGGAACTTTCTTCGTTTTTTAAATAAATAGTGGTAATAAATAAATGGAAACTTGGTTCAAATGTAATTATAGGATAGGGGCAAGTTCTAGATCTGGGCTCATCAAGAAAGTGTCAACTTTGTACGCCTATGGCTATGTGAACGTCCTTTCATTATTATCCTCTTTGGCACATTCCAAGTAGACACGCAACCACAGATTAGACCCTCCCATGTATATCTCGAGCCAATACTGCTAAAGGTACATGCCGTGGCGTACTTTTTGCGTGTCTAATGTCGCGTGAGTCAATATTATTAAAAAAATAATTAATTTTAGAAAAATCAAAATATCTCACTAGCGCCAAAATGTATTTTTCAGGAAAATGAAATTGCCATCATCTGGGAGCTCCTACTTTCGTTGGTCGATTTCTATGCCGTCATCCTAGAAGAAACTTCGTGGTTGTGCTGTCGAACCACATCATGTCGTCGAGTTCAAAACAAAACCTCTCATTCCCTCTATCCACACTTCCCTCAGATCTCAAGGTAAACGTTTCTCGAGTACCCATTTTGCATTTCCTTGCAAAGAAGAGTTTTGTGATATATAGGAAAAGGAGAGCAGACAGGAGTGGTGTTTGAGAACTTGGATGTCTCTCATGTGAGATGAAGAAGATGACCCTCTTCACCCATTTTGATCTCTCGCTCATTGTTTTCTTTCTCGGTGCAGTCTCCGTCTGTGCCACTGAACGGCTCCTTATCAGTCCCAATGGAGGCCTTACCAACGCCGAAGCCTTGTATATCAGGCAGCGTCAGCTCCTGTACTACAGGGACGAGTTCGGCGACAAGGGTGAGAATGTCTACGTCAACCCATCTCTGGTCTTCGAAAACCCAAGACTTAGAGATGCTTATATAGCTTTGCAAGCTTGCAAGCAAGCTATTCTCTCTGATCCATTCAATTTAACTAGTGACTGGGTTGGATCTAGTGTCTATAAGTACACTGGGGTGTTATGTGCCCCTACACCTGATAACCCCAAGATCCGAACCATCGCCGACATTGATCTTAACCACGGTGACTATGCTGGGTACTTGCCGGAGGAGCTCGGGCTACTCGTTGATCTTGCATTGTTCCACATTAACTCAAATAGGTTTTGTGGTACCATGCCACACAAGTTCATCGTGCAGGGTTCCATGGTCGATTTCCTTGTGAGGTGAAACTGAGATGAAGTTCAAACGAGGTGGTGGGTTTCGATTTCAGGAACCGGGAAAAACAAAGGAAATCGAAAAGGGGGCTACACGATGGTGGAAAAAAAAGGAAATAAAAAAGGGGCGATGGTGCGAACGCACCTTTTCACTAAGTACATGTGGACACCACGGGTACGGGTGTGCCCCTCTTGGGTGCAAGAAGCATTTCTCATCTCGAGTTGAGTAATGATGCCCCCGTAACATATTTCATAACACATGTTAATGTAAAAAATGGCACAAATCAGAAAAGAAGAAAGAGTCATTTTTTACCCGCTGCGACGATTCAAGCCTTAATTGGTGTGGTCTGGAACTCCTGACGACAGTCTGGTGCTTCTATACAACATCCAAACGTACATCCATGACAATGAATATGAGCTAAATATAGGAAAATAAAAGAGATAAAGATATACAAATTTATGTTGTTCGATATAATGTCTATGTACACGGGTCGTTCGGAGAGTAAATACCGTAAATTCACTATAATATGATTGTTTTACAGTCTCTCATTCTCGTTGTACAATAGAGATCGGAGATATATTTTCTGGTGGAGTTCTTCTCTTTGGAGCTCTCGTCCTCGGATTGAAAAAGCTAAAGAAGAAGTCGAAGTAGCAGTCTGCTTTGAGTCTGGAAGAAGTCCCCCATTTTCTTCTGCCCCTGTCCTTCTTTACGTCACATCCCTCCCTCCTTTATGTCACATCTCCCATTTGTCTCCTGACACATTTTTTTTTTCCTAGCCTTTTGTCCCTTCATTTACTCCTCTCTCACTTCCCTTATGATGAGAACCACACCCTTGGCCTAGGCTTGGAAGACCATATTGGGCCTATGATATTTTATCTCCTTCAACAAGTTTTAAAATAATGATATTTTTATAAAGTGGTATTATTTTTATAAATTATTTTACAAATATATCCCTCATTTTAAATAAAGTTGTGTAAAGTGTTAGTAAAAATGAAATTCACATGAATTTAGAGGGAGACAAATTGGGGTGATTTAGCCAATGAAGTCAGTTTTTGCTTTATCGAAATTGCTCGCTTCTGGCTACATTCTCTCTCCTCTTTTTTTTTTTTTTTGAGTATCGAATAGCTTAATCAACGTATACTATGTAGCTTTGACCATGTGGGTTGACCGTTGCATGGCCAAGCAACATTTGAATATGCATGGCTGACCATTTGTTAGAAAGGGTAGTCGAGCGCGTTCTTGCCCTCCTGTGTACATGGCGGGGTGGTTGCCCACGTGCATGGCTGAGGAGCAGTTGAGGAGCCGTTTGTCCAAGTAGAGAGGGACTCAAGCCAAGTAGTTGCTCAGGCTGAGCACTTAGGTGGCCTTATTTGTTTGGCGGGTTGTTGCCTGCTTGCATGGTCGAGAAATGTGCTTGCCACTGGGTGGCCGAGCAAAGCTCTTAGTCGTGGAGTGTGTGCCCCCCACTGGGTGACCAAGCAACACACCATAGGGACCATCCCGATGGGGACAGAGGACGCTAACGATCTACATGGTGGCAGTCGGAATCCCTGTCGTGCCACGGCGGGGCTAGGTTGAGTGGTTTCTACCACGTGCCATCTTGTGCACGTGGTTCGCATGGCAGAGCCACCTTTGTGGGGGGTGGTTAAGGACCATCTCGGTGGGGGCAGAGGACTCTGTGATCCACAAAATGGTTGCCAGAGTCCCTATCATGCCATAGCAAGGCCAAGTCGTATGGTTTCTACCACATGCAATTCGTGCATATGGTTTGCATGGCAGAGCCAACTTCGTGGGGGGTGGTCGGGGACCATCTCGGTGGGGACAGAGGATGCCGACAGTCCACATGGTGGCCATCAATCCTCCCCACTGGACTCACGGCTGGCTACCATGAGCATCCTGGGCTCATGTATGCGCACAGTGCACAGCGTGCCAGGCCACTGTTGATGGGGCCAGCACGGTGTGGATAGAGACTGCCGTTAGTCGACGTGGTGGCCACTGACAAGTTCATTGGGCTCGAGGCAGGCTGCCGCAAGCCTATCAGGTGCATGGAAGTTTTCACCCGTTGCACATTGTGCCATGCATAGTTGGTGCTTGGTCTAGCATGGCACTAAGCATTTAAGTGCACAGTGGTATGCTTGACATGTATAGGTGCACAGTGCATTTAAGTGCACAGTACCTACCCATGTTCTTGCCTCTCTTTTTGCACAATACACTTGCTACTCACGTGGCATAGGAGCTTAGCTCCCGTACTTAAACGTTGTGTGCATAAAAAAAAGTATTTAAGTGCATAGTGCACTTAATTGCTTGGGCAAGGAAATGTTTACTTGCCCAACTTTTTTCAACAGTGTTTGCAATAAAAAATAAAAATAGAAAAGCAGGGAATACTTATCTAGAAAAAATTTATTTGCTTAGGCTTAAATGACTTTTCAAGCTAGAAAATCATGCTTCTCCCACTCTCAGTGTAGAAAATTAGTCAAATTTCACAGATGGCGCCAACTATTAATGTCAAAAATTGCACAACAGGTCGGAATGAGATAAAACGTCATTTCCGGCTCGCTACGATGATTTAGACCTCAATCGGTGTGGTCTAGAGCCCCGGTGACAGTCCGGTGCGGCTGTATGTCTTCTATACATAGATCCATAGCAATGACTAGAAGATAAATGCAAAAAAAATAAATGAGATAGAGACATAAATTTACGTGGTTCGGTATAATGTTTACATTTATAGGTCGTTTGGAGAGTAATCCACTATAATATGATTGTTTTACAGTCTTTCATTCTCGTTGTACAATGGAGATCAGAGATCTATTTTCTAGTGGAGTTCTTTTCTCTGGAGCTCTCGTCCTCTGGTTGAAGAAACTGAAGAAGAAGTTGAAGAAGCTGAAGAATAAGTCTAAGTGGCAGTCTGCCCTAAGTTTGGAAGAAGTCCCCCCTTTTCTTATGCCCCTATCTTTCTTTATGCGCATTCCTCCATTCTTTATGTCACATCTCCCATTTTCCTCCTGACACCCTTTCTTTTTTCCAACCTTTTGTTCCCTCCTTTACTCCTCTCTAACTTCTCACTTCCCTCATAATGAAACCCAACCCTTGGAATGCCATATTGGGCATAGGATATTTTATCCCTTTCAACAGGTTTTAAAATGAGGATATTTTTATAAATTGATATTATTTTTATAAGTTATTTTACAAAAATACCCCTCATTTTAAACAAATTTGTGTAGAGTCTTGTGAAAAGTGGCGTATTTATCATTTTTCATCTCAATATACAACAACAATAATGACAATTTTATTGTTAAAAGTACATATTACCTGGCAGTTCACAGGATGAGAGTGTTGGAGGGAGCAGACAGGATCATCAAGCACCATAAACAGAACCACCAGATGGCAAAAATCAGGTAATGGCTTCTTTAAAGTAAATTGAGATGTAGCTCTAGACGAGGAAAATTCAAAAATGGGAGTTGGAGTGGTTATAAGAAATTGGGAGGGAGATCTAATTGCAACCTTATGTAGATCTCAGTTCTTCCTTTCTCATCCAATTATAGCATAAACAATAGCCTATGGAGGGCAATGGAGTTTTGCTTGAAAATTGGTCTAAGTCATGTATATTTGAAGGGATGCTCAATATGTGATTAAGGATGTTCAAAGGCCCGAGTAGAGCTGGTCATGGTGACCAGATCATTGAGGACATCAAAACAACTTTTAGAGGAAGTGCAAACTGGAGGATTTAGAGCTCGTTTGGACAGTGAAATGAGATGAGATGAAATGGTTTTAGATGAGTTGAATAAAATATTATTATTGTTTGAGAATTTGAAAAAGTTAAATTATTTATTATATTTGTGTGAAAATTTAGAAATGTATTGATGAGATGAGATGAGATGAGATAGTTTTTGTATCCAAACGAGTCCTTAGTATACACTAGGACATGGGAATAATGTTGCTCATCAAGTGGCTAAACTAGCTCTATTATGTGAAGAAGAGTTACATAGTTAGAAGAGGGTCCAGATTTAATTAAGAGTTGTATTCATTTTGAAAAGCATTGTAATGACTAATCTTTGCTTAATGAATGAAGTATTGATTTAAAAAATATATATATATATACTTTCTTTTTTTTATTAATTGCAAAATCAGTTTCTGAATCCTCTTAAATTTCTAATTTTAGTAATTAGCTCTTATAAATGAATTTACAATTTTTATAATTTACTTGTTTCTTTAATCTCCTGCCAAATTCACCGACGTTAGGATATGGTTACCGATCAAAATATGACGCATGGCATATAGTAATTTTGAAAATTTGAAAGTTATTTAAAAAAGTATATAAATTGAAAAGAAAAATAAAATATACTTTAAGAAAATATAAATAATATAAAATTGAGAAAAATAATTCAAGTTTTTTTTACTATTTATACAAAATAAAAATAAAATATAATTAAGAAAAGAATAAAAGCAAGAATGGCCGTTCCAGAGCTTTATTCTTTTTTGTTTTAAAAATGTTTTAGCTTTTAATTTTTGGTTGTTTATATAGTTAATTTCTTAATTTTTCTGTTTAATAATACTTATATTTTTCCTAATCTAAAAATATTTTTTAGGTTTTTAAAGTGGTCAAAGGGAAATACTATTACAAAAAATACATAAATTCAATTAATCAATTGCTAAAATTAAAGACCCTAGGAGCTTTTTACAAAACTATAATAACCTTGGATCAATTTTGTAATTAACCCCTTCCCCCTAGTCTAAGTAGCATTCTTCATGTATTTTCATCACTTTTTTTTTTTTTTTTTTTAATATCAAAACTACTAAGAGGGTACAATGTAATGCATTGATCAGAATCTCCCACCTGAACAAGCACTATAGAGGGGCTAGCAAAAGTGGCTGTCTTTTAGGCAAGTAAAGAGCACTTTCCCTAGGGCGAGTAAAGAGTGATCGCAGAGAGTGGCAAAGTGCTCCCACCTGGGCAAGCACCGCCGAGGGATGAGCAAAATTGGTTGTCTTCGAGGTGAGCAAAGAGTGCTTGAGTCTTGGGCAAGCAAAGAGTGCTTACACAGAGTGGTAAAGTGCTTGCCCCTAAACGAGTACCATAGAGACTAAAGGTGCTCACCCTCGAGGCAACCATCGTGAAGAGCAAAAGCACTCGCCCCTTGGGTAGCGAGCACCATGGGAGGCAAAGTACTAGCCACCCACGTGAGTATCAAAAGAATAAATGTGCTTGCTACTTCGGCAAACACTATAGGAGGCAAAATGCTACTCAAAAGTGTTTGCACCCGGGTGAAGGGACCAGCAAAAGCATCCACCACCCAGATGAGCATAGGGTGACAAAGTGCTCACCCTGACAACATGGTCCATTCTTGGGTCGATTTGGATGCATGTTGGCACCACGGTCTATCCCTTGGTTGATTTGAACCCAAGTTAAAGCCGTGCTCCATCGGATATGTAGTAGTTGGACCCACAAAGGTTCTGGGTATATCTGTGGGTCGATGTCAATGCATGTCACTGCATTGCTGTAGGTCTCTGTACCTATGGCACTACCATTGGTCTGGTTTTGATTGTGCTCCCATGGTGTTGTCGTGGGTCACTATGTCTAATAGGACGATACCATCATGGGTTTATGTTTTCTCCATGATTGATAGAAATAATAAATGGAGATTTCCAGTTGTCAATAGTTTTGGAGATTCCTGATTGCCCTTCAAAAGACCCGTAGGCGTAGGCTCTATGTCGAACCATGTAAATCCGTGTGTTTCATTTTCTATTTATATTTCCTGTATTCTTTTATTCTTTATTACTATGGATGCACATACGAGCACTGTACCGATGCCTTAAACCGCTTTTGTGGGCTTTCGACCGCATCGTCGAGGTCCGAGTTATTTCCTGGGCCGAGAATGACTCTTTCTCCTATCCTAATCTATTGTGAAAATTTATGCATTAACAGTGGTCTTGGATTCTATAAGTAACTTTGGGTGTTGAAGAATGACAATGTGATAAAGAAAAGAAAATGTGTTGACGAATGCAATAGCATTGGGAAAAAAGAAAGGAATAGAAAATATACTATAATTGTTAAATTCATTATGACGTGGAATTAGTTTGTCCCGTAAATTAATTAACAAGGTAGATTCTGCTTTCAAACCCAAAATAAATAAATAAATAAAGATTTTCTGGATTTTATTAAAGGATATTTGGGATTAATTTTTTAAAAGAATTCTAAATAAAAATAAGTATTTTCTTGAAAATTCTCAAACTTTTTTTCCCGCACATGCACCTATATATCTCTGATTAAGGAAGTTTAAAATTATAAAATCATCTTTGGATGTTCATGATATCTTAAAAGAAAATTGCTATTTGTATTTGAGAAAAACTTACAAAAAAACTTACTTCTCCACATATCAGCTATTGATATGCTGAAAATTATGAAATTTAAAATTCAAAATTTGAATTTGAAAACAAAACTGATAAAATAAGTCTTGTTAGTAAAAATACAAGAAAAAATTGTAAGTATGTGCATCACTACTCATCTTAAAATGTTGTGAATAATAATGTAATGGTTTGAGTGAAAATATTTTATTAAATTTTGAGAAATGAAAGAGAAAAAGTTGAATAAAAATATATTTTAAAATAAAAATTGTATTGAAATTTGTAAAAGTGAATAGATAAAGTTATAAAATTATTTGAATATAATTTTTTAATGTTATTTTTATCTTGAAGTTTTGTTTTTTTTTTTAGGTAATGAATAGACAAAAAATTTGAAAATTTGAAATTGAAAGGTATTTTAGATTTGTGTGATGTTTGAGAATGAAATTACTAGAAATTTTAGAGATTTTCAGAGTTTTGAGATACTTTCATGTTTGCCAAATGCCTTAAGGGGATGTTTGACAAATATAGAATTCTCAAAACTTATCACAATTTCATTTCTAAACATTAATGAAATGTAAAATATTTTCCAATTTCAAATTTTTAACTTTTTATTTAATCATTACCTAACTACCATTCAAACACAAAAATCAATATAACTTTTACACTTCAAAATAAAAATTATATTAAAAATTTATATTGGAACAATTTTTTACTTTATTTATTCACTGTAACAAATTTTAATATAATATTTATTTTAAAAAATACTTTTATTTAACTTTTCTCTCTCTTTTTCTAAAACGCAATAGAGTATCTTCACTCTAACAATTTTATGATTATTCACAAAATTTTAAGATATTTTAAATATCCAACATGCCCTAAATGTAAGTATCCATATTGTAGTAGAGGGTCTCCCCTTTTTATTTTTTTGAAAGGGTCCACAAGTTTGAATCAAAATATACTTTTCATAGGATCTAAGTAATCATAAAAAATAAATAACACAATTCTCAATGGCTCATACAAAATATTCTGGATTTTTTTAAGTCTTATTGTAAGCAACTCGTATTTAACAAAGAGTAATACTATATACAGTTATGTATTGTGTAAGTATCACACACTCATTTAAAAAAAAAAGTAAAGTTCATCATTAAAAAAATAACTTTTTAATGTGAGTTTATATTTACTCACTTTTCAAAGGGAGTGTGCCCCGGCTTGCATACCTTAGGACTACAAATCATTTATCACATTACAAAGACTGATAAGCCTAAACTCAGAAACTTTTGGTTGGTTTTGTGACCTTGTGGATTAAAGCTATGTGAGTATATTGAGATCATTGGCCCAAGAATCTGTTTTGAAAGCTTCTATGACGATTGCACACACATTTTGTCCTACTGTTTATCAGTTATTTTGATAAAAGGTTGCTGGAAAGCCATCGGGTTCTGTGAACTTAGGTTTCCTTTGTTTTCATAAATGAGATGAGATAAGATGAAATTCATTGAGATAAAAGTAAAAATTTGAATAAAATATAGTTAGAATATATTTTTTTATTTTTATTTTTATTTTGAGATTTGAAAAAACTGAATTGTTTATTTTATTTTGTGTGAGCATTTGAGAAAATTGTAATGATTAGATGACATGAGATGAAATGAGATAAGATAAAAAGTTTTGTGAAAATGAACGAAGTCTTAATGGATTCACATGAAATACTACAACCTCAACTTGTATGCTAGTACAATATTGAAGAAGTTTGTCATGCATCTCCTGAGTAACAATGGGAGCTAAGGATTGTAAGCGTTCTTCTATCCTTGAAGGTTGCAAGAATGCAAATAAATCTTAGAAATAACATTGGAACACAGAGTAGATCTCTTTATGTGTGTGTGTGTTGTATGCCTTTCCTCATCTAAGATGTTGCTTATAGTATTGGTCTTCCTCCTCTGGTTTGCACTCATATGAAAGAGTTTCGTGTTCCTATCCTCCTCTCAAGCAATCTTTGCTTTGCTCTTTACTTCCATTTTAAATCTTCCTCTTCAAGCAGGCTATACACCTCCTTCATCAAAACACTAATTCTCACTGTGTGTTCACTCTTGTTTGTCTCATGAAATTAGTTAATATGATAAAGCTTAGCATTAATGAGATATTTTTGGTTCTTAAAGACCACTTTGCTCTATCTCCTCAAAGTTTCTTTGCATCTTTTTAGGCCATCAGTGGTTTCTTTCAGAATGTTTAAAATTGGGGTACGAGTCCAGGCTTCCCTAGTAAGATCATTACATTCTTCCCTTCTATCCCATCTAGCTTCATACCTTAATGGCTTCCTCCTCTTTCTTCATCCATCTAATTCAACATATTAATCAGTATAGGGTAGTGATCTGAGCTTTTGTGCAGCAAGTATGCTAACACTGGTTTCAGCATATAGATTTTACCATGTAGAGTTGCCTAATGCTCGACCAATCTTTCTTTAGTGAAGTTGCTCCCTTATCTATTGTTGCTCCAAGCACATCATGATCTTTGGTAGCCTAAATCACTTAAGCCACACTCTTTAATGGCTTTTCTGAAATCTTTCATTTGCTTATAAGTATGGGTGACAATATGTGACACGACCCATGAACTCAACACGAACACAAACACGATACAGAATTAGTGGTTTGAGTTTGATGTTAACTTATTGACCCATTAAGACAAGATTTATAAATGGGTCAACCCGCTTAACTCAAAATCAACCCGTTTTGACTCGTTTAGATTTTATTTCAAAATTATAATTTTATTATTGTTGAGTTATAATATTGGTATATCTTAATATGTTTTTGTTTTTATTATTGAGATTGTAATTATGGACTTATACACATATTTGTTATTGTAGAGTTTGTAATATTGCTTTTATTATATGTTAAAATTTGAAAACTATTGATTTTTTTGTTAGTAGTTAGTCTTTTTTTTTAACAAAAAATCTTTACAACCTCATACTATTCACCCACACTCCACACTCCACATTTTTTTAAAATTTTTTTAAATTTTTTTTTATCAAATATTTTTTCTATGAATAGTGAATAAAAAATTTGAAATATTTTTTAAAAAAATAAATTCAAAAATTTTTTTTTTTAAAAAGATTAAAAAATATTAAAAAGTATGGAGTGTGGAGTGTGGGTGAATAGTAGGAAGTTGTGTAGCAAAACCCTTTTTTTTAGATATTGTGGCTTCTAATAAATATAGATTTTAACTTTTATGTGAAATTATGTTAACTAGGTCAAATGAGTTATGCGTATTAGTTCAACTCATTTATATGAAACGAGTGTAAATGAATTGTATCGTGTTGACCTATTTCTAATTTATTATTAAACGAGTCAAAACATATGACACGACATGACCTTTATCTAAATGAGTCGGGTTAGAATTTGAAAATTTGACATGTTTAGCTTAATGGGTCAGGTTCGAATTGACTTATATAGTAGAATGTTTATGACTTAATACAACACGAATACGATCCGAAAACACAATTTGCCACCCTTACTTATAAGGTCTTCAAGCAGCTCTTGCTTTTTTTAGGTTGGTGAAGGATTTCATTGAAGTCTCCCTTGCAAAGCCAAGCCATGTTCTCATAAGGCTTTAATTCTCTCAATAACCTTAACTATCATTCATTTTTTATGTCAATGGGTTGCCATAGAAACCTATTAAGAGCCATTTGCTGCCTGTGACTGGTTGTGTAATCTTGAGTGAAATGTGCCTCTGAGTGTAAGATTCAAGTTCAACTTCCATTTGATCCTTCCAATAGAAGGCTAGGTCTCCATTCCACCCTATACTATCCATTACAAAACTTCTATTAAAAACCAACTGGTTCCTTACTTTCTCAGCCTTCCACCTATTGCACTTTGTTTCTATGAGGAAAACAAAGGGCTCTTTATGCTCACCAAATAGTGAAGTTCTTGAACTGTTTGAGGGTTCCACAATCATTGACAGTTCCAATTGAGGCAATTCAATGTTGTTGGTGGCGTTGCATAATAGCCTCCACCATTACCTCCTGAGTTAAACTCCTTACAGGAATGAGCTTTTTTTTTTTTTTTGCCTTTTAACATATGGCATAGCCAGTAGCTTCTCCACCACTACTCCATGACCTCTTTTCTTATTGTCCCCACTATTAATCATAATAGTAACATGTTTAGACAAAAAAAAACCTCCCTAGCTCCTCTCTTCAAGCTAGTTTTCTTTTTTGACACATCAACACAATTATTAGGGGACAGAGAAACTTATTTGGCGTTGACTATGCTACAGACATGTGGAGAAATTTTTGAAAGGGTAGCATTATTATGGCCCATTTTAGAAAACTCAAAATCCATACTAGTAGGAAAATCTTTACCTACTGAAGGGTCCTCAGGATTAACTAGGTGGTAGCAGATTGAGAATGACTTTCCTTCTTAGAGCTATCACTTTTTGTGGACTTTTCTCCATTATTGCAATCTTCATGAAGTAAGACCCATTTTCCTTCATTTTCTTGGTTTTTGAACCACCAAAACTGTTTGGAATATCTTCAAAATCTTCAGTTTCTAAATTAGCTAGAACTTCCTTAGATTGTGCCTCAAATTTCTCCGTTAGTTCTCCCTTACTTATTTTGGATTCATTGCTATCTCCTGCATTGGAATGTTGCTACCGCCAATTGTTTGGTTGGTCCACTTTCGGCCTACCTCCATAATGTTTTGGTTCCATATGCAATGGATTTAGTTGGCTGTACTCAGAGCCAAGGCCCATATTGCATATGTGATCCTTCTGCCAACTACTTGCCTTGTTTTTGCAATGAGCAGCCTCTTCCCTTATGCTTCAAGACTCCAAATTGGAAGCAAAAGCTCTGCAATTTTTCTTACTTGAAAGCAATCCACATTTGTTTTCCACCAACATCTAACCACCTTCCTTGATCAAGCTGTTGGGTTATGTCAAGATCAACTCTAACTTTAAGAAATCTACCCCATCCCAATCCTTATTTGTCCACATTTACCATCAAAACATTACCAATGACAGACCCTATTTGCTCACCAACTTCCTTTGACATACTTGCTAATGGTAGATTAGGGAGTTAAAACTAGAAAGGTTCTTGTGAGAATATAAAAGCACTTGGATTACTGCCTTCAAATTTCTGGAAAGCAACCAGGGACCTATCAAATGACAAGGGCCTTCCAAGCATGATTTCTCTTTATTAGACTCCATTAGAAATTCTATAAGATATCAATTCTCCCTTACTTCTTTGAATGTTATCCATCCTTTTGGTTTCCACACCTGTGACATTTTATTTTAATTTAAATGCCTCTTTGTTCACCCCTTTGTCTACTATGATAAGTGCCAAAAAGCATTGTTTCTCTCTGACTTTTGATTCAATAACAATTTCTTCTGATAATTGAAACACTTGTTCTTCCTCCTCAGTAAGTTTGAGGCATTCCCATAGTTTAAAAAGGTCATCATTAGCCATACTAACACTCTATAGAATTAAATATGAGAGACTCATAAACATTGCCATAACAAAGAAAGTCACACCTTACTCTTGAGAGAAGAGAAGGACCTTGTTGATCTTGTATATACCTTTTTAACTTAGTTCTATTCCACGCCCGTGTTTTGAGAGCTTGATTGTGTTTTGAGAGCTTGATTAATGATACTTTACGATGAAAGGGTAAACAATCTAAATAAATGCTTTGGCCACAAAACAACTTTATAAAAATAAATCCATTAACTGATGTAATTTGATTTGATATATCAGATTATAAATTTATTTTTATTATAAAATAGACTTGACATATCATATGGAGTCATGTTGGTTTATGAGTTTATTTTTATAAAATTTCTTTATATCAAGCAAACACCCTAAATATTTTTAATACCATTTATTTTTTTAATTTCTTAATTAATTTAAAAAGAGAACTGCTAGAGACATAAAAAAAATCCCACAAAGAGAGCCCACAAACTATGTGGCACTCCCATGTCCGTTGAAATTTGTTTTTCTCCCTCCCGTATGCCCCATTCCCCTTCCTTTCCCATTGTTGCAAACCAAGTCCTCGTCCCCACCAAATAGCCGACATCGTTTGTTGGAGCCAACCCCAACAAACTATTGGCGTCGTCTTACTGCTCCCATTCCTCATTGGTAGGCACAATTTTTTTTTTCCACCCTTTCTCCTTTCTCCCTCCCTTTCAGTGATTTTTCTTTGCAATTTCTTTCAGTTTCTCAATAACCAAATAGAGAACAAGTTGCAAATTCATATTTTCTTTTCATTTTTTTTAAATTTTATCAACAACCAAACAAAGTGAGAAATCTGTCGATTTCCTTTCAATTCCTTTAAGCTCATTTCATGTTCTCAACAATCAACAGAGAGACATACTCGGTAGTAGAGGGCTGTCGGCGATGTCATCTGGTTGTTTGGGGGGCTCCGGGAAAGGAAAGTGGGAGAAGGGGTATTGGGAGTAGGGGGAAGTGAGAAACAAAGAAAAAAAAGGAAAGTGGGAGAGAGGTATTGGGGCGCAGCCGCGTAGGGTGAAGTGAGAGAGGAAAAAAAAAAGAAAAGGAAAGTTGGGGAGGGGCACGGGCAGTGAAGGGAAATAAAAAAAGAAAAATGATAGAAGCAACCGCCTGGTGAAATCGGCGTGCAACCGACTTATACACGTCACCCGTTTTATTTTTTCCTTTCTCTTCCTCTCCCTCTCTATTTCGTTCCCCCACTTTACCCCTTGAAATTTCATTTCTCCCTCCCTTCCTCCCTCCATCTCCATCTTCGTCAAACCACTCCCTCTCCCTCTCCCTCTCAGTCGCTAATCATTCCGTTACAAAAACTCTGAGATGAGTCTTTTGCACGAACGGGACCTTCTAGAGTAAACAGAAGTCCCTTCCTTTGCCTTGAACCAAAGTCTTCAGCTTCTTCGCATGTCCCGATTGCATGTCTAGATTCTTTAAATTTTCTCATTTTAGAAGCCAAATAAGAAGATATTGCATCTGGGTCAGCGTCTTCTAGCAGGCCAAAACTCTACAAACCATAGTTTGTCAATTATCTGTTAATTCGATTGTTTCATTTATTGAAAATCATAACAGAAACGAATGGATGAAATAAAAAAAACACATTTGCACTATCAATCATTGATTTATAGATTCTCTGAGGATTTTCTACTTCCTAAAGAGAGAAAAAAAAAATAATGGTTTTCGTTATAACAACAAATTTGGAAGAACTTTTATGTAATGCAAATAAAAAGGAAGAAGAGGCATGCAGAAAATGAAATGGAAGGAGATGGAAGAAAACCTAAGAAAAAAGAAAGCAAGAAGAGGCTAACGACAGAAAGAAAAGATGGAAGCAAACTCATGCACGTCTGGAAGAAAAAACAAGAAACAACGCAAGACGGAAAGAAAGAAAAATAAAAGGGAAACTTTCGGCTGGGGGAACACACGCACATGGACTCTGCACGAAGAAAGGCTGGACTCTAAAAGCAACACTCACGTTGAGCTTTTTGCTAAAAAAGAAGATTTTTTTTTTGTGGCTACGTAAATTTGCTCTGTTTTATGGAAGAAAAACAAAGGTGGCTGGCTGTGCATGTAGGTTGTGCAAAGGGTGCTGCAGTGGATGAGGTGCAAGACGAGACTCACGGAGAGGCTGGGTAGTGGCTTCGTGGAAGACTGGCGGTGCAAGGTGGCTAAATTGAGGCCCACTGTGGTTGCGTAAATTTGCTGTATTTTATGGAAGAAAAAATAGAGGTGGCTGGCCGTGCATGTGAGTTGTGGAGAGGCTTAATATACAGTGGCAGTGGATGAACTGGGTGGAGGTCTACGTGAAAATGGAGGAACTGGTGAAGGTTTACGTGACGGTGCAGTTGTGATGTGCAGGTTGTGCACGCATACATGTGTGTGTATATTTCATATTCCATTGTGTCATCTAACTATCTTTCTATTTCTTAGAGTTAAATAAAATAAAACAAATTGATTTAGTTAGTTTACTGATTTTTCACTCATTTCTTTTTTTGCAGGCGTGAGGATCAGGAGCTCCTTGGTACTTTTCATGGATGGCAACAATGCCACGCTCACTGTTCCGCATCACAAGCTTCTTCTTCATCGTGCTAAAAACTCACAATTCACACAACAAAGGAAAAAAAAATGTTTGATAAAATGTGCGATGGCTTAGTTTGCATTTTCCTCACAGTCAACGTAGCCTGGGCTACTTTCTCTTCTTCAAGTCATCTTTCGTCCCACTTCTAATAATAATAAAAAAAAGAAAAACTGAAATGAAAGTGCGGTAGGGAGCCTGGCCAGTGAACTAAAATTAGAAACAAAGAAAAAAAATCTTACATGCCATGTAGTTTTTGGGATCCCTTTATATCTATAGTGATTTTCATTTCATTTAAAAATGATTGATTCTTTTACATTTTTGGCGAAAATAAATGCAGCATAAATGGTAAATAAATCGTTCCATGCCTATCTATTACTCATATGGATAAGCACATTAAGACCTCGTTTGAATTTATAGATAATATAAGATAAGTTGAGATAATTTGTGAATAATAATAAAATTTGTGAGTTAAAATTTATGAATAGTAATAAATAATAGTGAGAGTCTCAATCCAAACCGGCTTTAAATGAGTATTATAATATTTAATAATATTATTATAAGATTCTCGGGTAATTTGTAAGGTTTATTTCAAATTAAAAAAAAAATTTGGCATATAATTTTTATTATTGCACCCATCAAAATATACAGTTTTAATAAAATATTTAAATCTGGAAAACTGTCCTTATTACTTGTATGGATTTTAGCTACACGGGGATCTCCTTCCTGACGTTGACAGCTTAGTGAAGAGAGAGAGAGAGGGGGGAATCGTCGGAGAGGGAGAAAAACTCAGGAAGAAGGCGAAGCGAGAGATGAGGATGTTGAAAGCTCCACCTATAAGCATGGTGGCAGGCCGATTGACCAACCTTATATCGCGTCCCAAGTCTTTCGTTTCCGCGCGCGCATCATCCGCTTCTCACCTTACTCGCCAGGCAAGCCACCACACCCTTCTCTATCTATCGGTATTCCTGTATGGTGTATATGTCTATAAATGTGTGTGAATGGAAGAAGTATGCATGTCGTGGCATGAAATTCTAGTACTGCTTTCCCCAATTTGGCTGCAAAAAGACGACGAAATGATGTCAGCTCTAATCACTTTTGCTCCGTTTCGTCTTGTATTTGTCTGGAATTTTGTAGATTTTACTATTTTTGTCATCAAGTCATCGGTATAATTTTCTGACACATTAATAATGACAAGGGACTTTTTATGTCAGATGACCACGGAGGCGCAGAGTGTTGCTTCTCGGCTCAGTAGTTCCGGATTATTGCGGAACCAGGGGCTGATTGGAGGGAAATGGGTTGATGCATATGACAAGAAGACCATCAAGGTCTGCCAGAACCTGAACATGTTTGGTTCTTATTGAATGCATTAATCATTGTAGTGAGTTTAGGAGTATGTGCAGATTGTGTGTCACCACCTCTAGCGCACAAGGGGGAAATTTAATTAACATAGCAACAGCTCGATGCTCACTTCGATTTCTCTTTCTTTCTTGTAACGACCAAGAACTCCGGATTTTTTTTTTTCTTTTGTGATTTTTCTTTTTGTACAAGCTGTTTGTTTGTATGTTACTATCTACAACGTCCAAAATATTTGGTGGGTTTAAAAATATTCTTTTTCTGGAGACTCGTGGCAAATGTTACTCCTGGATATTTAAAGTATTGGATTTTGATTCCGAGTACAATGCTTCTACAATTATATCTTAAAGCTCAAATGGATAAAGCTCATCATCATAGACATATATGTATTTATATAAAGGTTTTGTTTTTGGTACACTATGAGAGCAATCCTAAATAGTTCGTCCATGTTTTCTTCTCCTTCATCTTCAGTTTCCCTTGAAGATCCTTCAAATCCTTATTACGCTGGTAGTCTTGTTGTTGTTAAATCTCCCTTGTATTATGGGGTTAATAACCGAAATAATTCAAGATGGCTTTATAAAGGGGTCAGATCAGAAGTGAGCACTCTCTTAAGCAGTACAGATCAATATAGTGATTTATCATAGCTACTCTTTGCTTTTTCTTTTCTGTTTTGTCCAGATAATTGTTATTTTCTCTGGTTTTCTTCAAAGGTGCCAATTTATTAATGAACATCATACACATTCCATGTCTTGGTAGGTTTACAATCCAGCAACTGGTGAAGTTATAACAGATGTTCCATTCATGGGTGGGAGGGAGACGAATGATGCGATATCTTCAGCCTTTGATGCATTTAATCGTATGGAACTTTAAACTGATACGCACTGCTTATATTATATTCCTGAGTTTGGCATACTTGTGCATCATGTTCATGGTATCTAGTGGAAATAGGTTTTAAAAGAAAACTTCAGAGTCATGAGATGGCATCAGTCAGGATGCTTTTGCAGCTGCTTCATGCCCATCATGTCTCTGCATTGGTGGTTTAGAAGATAGGGGGATGATATATCTTCAGTGTGAAATGTTCTAACCCCAATCCAAAAGCAGAAGCAGCACTTCACCCATACTCGATTAATTATTTATCAGTGACGTAGAAAGTAGTATTTTAACCCATATGTTGACCTAAATGTTGGTTTGGAATGACTATGAGATTCTGACTAAACTACATATAAATGAAAAACAAGAAGACCATAAATTGGTTGTTGGTCACTTGGTCTTCAAAATTATCTTAGTAATTTGTTTCCAACCAATGAATAGGTTGGAGTTGAATCTGAGACAATATATATATATTGTTTATAAGTAATCAAGATTTTATTCAAAATAAAAAGAGCAAACCAAGTATACAAGAAGATACAAGACATGCACCTAAACATATTAGGTACATCAGCAAAAATATAAGTAGCCACCCAAAGATTAAGCTTTGAGGAATTTGGACAAAGTAATCTTATTTGATGTGATCTGGCCACATATGCTTCCAACCAGCTGATTGACTCTTAGTCTTCTCAATAATAGCATCCCAAATAAATTTTTGCCTTGTTACCTTTTTCCATTTTACTTATGAAATAATTAAATTTTTGCCTTATGGAGATCCACTATCCCCCCTATTATTTGTTATTGTGATGGAGGCTTTAAGTAGAATGGTGTCGGCTGCCGTAGAAGGTGGATTTTTTTCAGGATTCTTAGTGGGGAATCATGGCCCCACTATTGTTTCCCATATTTTGTTTGCAGACGATACGTTGCTGTTTTGTGAGGATAATGCAGGGCATATTCAATCTTTGAAGGCCATTCTACTTTGTTTTGAAGCAGTATCTGGTTTAAAGATAAATCTTGCCAAGACGGAGATGGTTGCGGTGGGTGATGTAAGAAACATTAGGGGGCTGGCCAACATATTACGGTGCATGGTCTCTTTGCTACCAATGAAATACCTTGGACTTCCGTTAGGGGCATCTTTTAAAGCTAAGACAATTTGGATGGAGGTGGTGGAAAAATCAGAGCGTAGGCTGGCTGGGTGGAAAATGTTGTATTTATCCAAGGGGGGGTGGATCACACTTATTAAGAGTACTTTATCTAACCTTCCCACTTATTTGTTGACTCTATTTCCCTTTCCAGCTAGCATTGCTTCTAAGATTGAGAAACTTAAACGTATTTTGTGGAGTGGTCTAGGTGATGAGTTTAAATTTCATCTAGTTGGGTGGGATAAGGTGTGTACACCATTGAGGGATGGTGGTTTGGGGGTTTGCAATGTGAGGGTTTTTAATAAGGCCTTATTAGGGAAATGGTTGTGGCGCTATAACTTTGAAAGGGAAGCCTTATGAAAAGAGGTGATCGATGCGAAGTATGGTTGTGCAAGGGGGGTTGGTGCTCTAATGAGGGGAGAGGGCCATATGGTGTGGGGTTATGGAAGCATATTAGGAATGGGTGGGGGGTTCTTTCTAGCAATACCGGGTTGTGTATGGGGAATGGCCAGAGGATAAGCTTTTGGCATGATGCTTGGGTGGGTGACACGGCTCTTAAAATTACTTTCACCACCATTTTCAGAATAGCACGGGAGAAAGAAGCGATGGTAGTGGACTTGAGGGGATTTACACTTCAAGAGTGGAACATCAATTTCACTAGGGAGGCACATGACTGGGAGGTGCGTGTGCTGTTGGAATTTTTTAATCTGCTCCATAATATTCCTCCTGCAGTTGCAGATGAAGATAAGTTGGTTTGGAGACCTTCTAAGAAAGGGAAATTCTCGGTAGGTTCTTTTTATAAGATGCTTATAGTCCAACCCTCGCCCAACTTTCCGTAGAAGAGTATATGGAGGAGTAAAGCACCTTCTAAGGCTGCGTTCTTTGTTTGGACAGCAGCCCTAGGGAAGATTCTAACCATTGATAACTTAAGAAGATGTGGTCTTGTAATTATGGATTGGTGTTGTATGTGCAAAAAAAGTGGAGAATCAGTGGACCATTTACTCCTACATTGTGAGTTTGCCCGGGATACATGGAATTATTTTTTTAGTAGGGTGGGGCTAGCATGAACAATGCCGGGAAGGGTTGTTGAATTACTTGCAAGTTGGAGAGGGATCTCAGGGACTAGCATAGATCGCAGCTTTGTGGAAGATGATTCCCATTTGTATTTTTTGGTGCATCTAGAGTGAAAGAAATGATAGACATTTTGAGGATCACGAGTTCTCTGTTGAAGAGTTTAGGAGTTTTTTATGGAAGACTTTATTTATGTGGGCCATTGCTATAGATTTTAATGGTCTCAGCTTCCATGATTTCCTTGTAACAGTTTCTAGTTCTTAAAACGGTGCTTTTCATGTATACTTCCAGTGTACTTGGCTTACGCTTATCTTTAAATCAATAAAATTTCTTATTACTTATAAAAAAAAAAAAAAAAAAAAAATTTGCCTTGAAGGGAGCTCCCAAAGAAGCACGATATTTCAATGGTAATGACAAGGCCCTACAAACAAGAATACTTGCCAAGTCCTTAGCATTGGCTCACAGAACATCAATTTATTGTCGGCAAACAAAATGTGAGAAATAATAATCTCATCATCATTGCTACTTATAAAAAAAAATAATCTCATCATCATTGCTTGTGAAAACCCTAATTGTGGATTCCAAATACACCTAACAGGGTAAATAGGTGTTTGAATAAATCACAGTGAAAGAATTTCCAAAAACATTTGGTGACGAAGTGGAAAATCTTTGAAGAACCCGTAAAGGCAAAACCACTTCGAGGTAGCTAACCGAAAGAAATCAATCTGCTAGAAGAATTCAGTTGTAAAAATAGTTCCACTTACAATTTATTGTAACGAACTCTCACTGTACCAGACAAGCAACCCATTTACCTCTGATTCCCTTTGTAACAGATGTTTCAAATTTTCCTGTCTCTCGATATATCTTACTGAGAGCAATCTCCCAATAGATAGCCTAATTATCCATACCCAAAAAAAAAAAAGTGGGATGTCATGAGCATATCTAATACGTAGAATGTAAAGATCGGAGCTTCTTTTGGTTGTGACTTTGATCCTTGTCCTTGTTTCCTGAAGCACAATTGTTTTGAAACCTTTTCCTGCATCTTTGTGTTTGTATATTATGAGAATTGGTGGTGATAATAATGTGATTTGGACGTCAATATTACAAAAACCAGAGGCTCAAAGATAGTAATAATATCTCCTATGTTAGAGTTGATATCAACTGGATGGGTTCATATTAGAAGATGGAATAATGACTTGTGTGGGTTTGTGTTGTGTGCAGATGGATTTTTAAACGCTGTGTTGCAGTGTTATGGTTAATTTGTTATATGTAAAATCTAACAGACTGAGCTTGTTCTGGATATTTTTGACCATGTTGGGAAAATAAGTTGTTATTTATTAAAAAATGTAACATTTTTACATCTATATCTGTGTAGCTTGGAGCAAACTTACTGCCGCTGAAAGGAGCAGATTTCTAAGGACATGGTACGTTAGCTATACTGTGAATCTTATACAGCTGGTTCTGTAGCGATTATTCAAGTTCTTGTACTTCAATCCTGTCCAACAAGGCTGGCCAGAAGACTTTGTTCTCTTATAAATTTTCATATTAGTTTGTTCCAAATTAATTTGAAGGTATGATCTGCTAATTGCTCACAAAGAAGAGCTTGGACAACTTATAACCTTAGAGCAAGGAAAACCTTTAAAGGAAGCCCTGGGTGAGGTATCTCAGTCAAGCTTTTGCTTTCATATCTTTGAGCACCGACCTTTCGAATTGTATCTTCATGTTTTCCTCATGGACTATTTTTTTGGGGGCATAAGTTATCAATTATTTGCAACATGTTATATGATAGACTCAGTTTACAGGTTAGCTATGGGGCTGGTTTTATTGAGTTCTCTGCAGAGGAGGCCAAACGTGTATATGGTGATATAATTCCATCAACTCTAGCTGATCGTCGGTTGTTTGTTTTAAAGCAGGTGATCTTATTCCTTCCTTTGATGTTTTGTTTATTATTATCCTTTATAAGATAAATACTTTTTGTACTAGTCAAAGTTTGGTTATATAGATAACGACTGTTCCTTGCTTGAGTTTAACTTATTTAAAAATGGTGTAAAAAGAAGGAGATGTCCAAATCTTACTTACAAAAAAAAAAGGAGATGTTCAAATGGTAACATTGAAAGAATAGGGAAATTATAGTTTGCACCTTCAAACTAACACTCATTTTGCAATATGGCCGCTAAACTAACCTTTTTCATATTGCACTATTACACTTCCGTTTTGTTTGAAATTTCATCCTCTGTTAGTTGTTTGGCAATAAAATGGATGGAAGTGTAATTTTCTGAACGTCAAAATGGACGAAATGCCCCCACTTGAAATGGCAGTATTACGCTACTCCACTTATTATTGCACAATGCAATGCAAGTGCATTTTCTTCATTTTTCATCCAAAAATGGCACTTCCATTTTTTGTAATGGTATTGACTGGCGGAGGATGCAATTTGAGATAAAATGTAAGTTTGTTGGTGCAATGTGACTCAGTGGTAGTTCATTGATCCCATTACAAATGAGTGTTTGTTTGAGGGTACAAAGTGTAATTTCTATCTGAAAAAGGGAGAAGGATATGACATGACTGTAGGGATTCGGGTCTAGCTCAGATGCAAGGCTGAAGCTTCTGTGCAGAATTACCTGAGAGTCCATGTCTAGTATCCCTGTTTTCCATTCAGTTGACAGTGCCTTTTCTGTCTTAGTAGTGTAGCCCTTCCACTCTCTAAGACCTCTTAGGATAGAGGAGTTATTGTATGAAATAATTACCTTCCTTCATCAGCCATGAAAGCATAAACATGATATGAAAAAAAACAAATGATTGTAGCTTTTGATAGATGGTTTTGGCATATATTTCCTGTAGAGATTTCTTGATGTTGCTTTCACGAATATACCAATTGTTATATTCTCATTTGAGACTATATTCTATATGCACTCTTGTAAATTTTATTTTGCAGCCTGTAGGTGTGGTAGGTGCGATTACCCCCTGGAACTTCCCCTTGGCTATGATTACTCGGAAGGTCTGCTTAATTTAGGATCAGTACAGTCTAATATCCTCTGGCGTTTCTTTTGTTTGGTATTTTTAGGCGCAGATGACTTTTTTAATAAGTGAATTTATTTTTGAAATCATCTGTCTGTGTGTCGCTTACATCAGGTTGGTCCTGCACTTGCATGTGGCTGTACTGTTGTCATAAAACCCTCTGAACTTACACCCCTCACAGCTTTAGCAGCAGCTGAGCTTGCTCTTCAGGCTGGAATTCCACCGGTAATTTTGATAATTTATCTGCATCTGTGTGTGTACACATATATGCATGGAAACACGTACTCTCTTTAGGGTGTAATTTAAGTTTGGCACCTCTTTGGGCCCTATAAGTTTCAACCACTACAATGCGGCTTTGGATATAATTATAGTGTGGGGATCTGGTACTGCAAACAAGATTTGTAAATACTTCTTGGTCCTGTCATAGTATGGATTGGTTTGGTTCAGGTTGCTATGATTCAAAGTGTTTTCAAATGTTCCTTTAATACAAAAAGTTTCACTCTACTTACTCCAAGATGGTTTACGAAGATTAACTTGTCCTAAAGGTCATTATTCCAATGCCTTAAAATTAACATCAAGGGCTAACTAATTTAAAATATTAAGGAGTAACTAATTAGAACTGTAGGTCAGACTCAAGTTGCAGAGGCATTGGCCTGTGCCTTACCAGCCTTTATCCAAACCCCACAATTGAAATTCCAGAAATTGACTTTCCTAATGACGATTCTGTCAAAACACTGAGAAACCAAGAAAAACCGAGAGCTTTTGTTTGGAAAACTTGTGTGCCATATCGCAGCTTCTTCTCATTGAGTAGGCCAAAAATGCCATTCTTTACAAGGTAAACATGGTAACAGCTAACGTATAGCTCCTAACTATTATCATCTATACATGGTAAGAATAACTATTAAGTATATACGGTAAGAACAACTATTAGCATCTATACATGGTAAGAATAATATCTAATATCTACGTTAACATCCCCCCTCAAATTGATGTTGGTAAGTCAACCAGCAACAATTTGCCAACAAGAAATTGATGCTGCTGTTGAGTCATGGCTTTGGTGAAGACATTAGCCACTTCGATATCAGAAGAAATGTAAAGAAGAAATATCACCCAACTTTCTAAGGTGTTTCTAATAGAATGACAATCAAGCTCACTGTGCTTGGTGCGTTCATGGAAGATGGGATTGGTGGCAATCTCAATAGCACTAGTGTTATCAACATGAAGAGGGGTAGAAGTAGTCTGAGGAAACCCAAGCTCCTCGAGAAGACCGCGTAGCCATACAATTTCAGAACAAGCAATAGACATGGCACGATATTCGGCCTCAGTTGAGGATTTAGAAATACGATCTCGTTTCTTACATCTCCAAGAAATTAAGGCGTCACCTAAAACATACACCAACCTGTAGGCAACAAGTTGAAGAGATGAGCCTGTAGGAAAGAATAACCTATGAGTAGGCGAATCTCGAAGATAGTGGATGATATGTTGAACTGTAGCAAGATGGAGATGTCGAGGAGAAGACAAACTAACTGACCTGATGACATAGGAGATATCGGGGCAAGTAGGTCAAGTAGACAAGACACCCAACTCGGCGCCGATAGAGAGTAGGATCATCCAGAAGGTCCTCAACAAAAGAAGTGTCCTCCAAACCAGCCAAGGTAATAAGATCTTGAATATACTTACGCTGGTTCAAGAAAATACCATTGGCCCTGATGATGAACTTCTAGTCCTAAGAAGTATGTGAGCTGGCCAAGATCTTTCATATGGAAAGTTGCATGCAATAATTGCTGAAACTTAGTGATCAAACCACAGTTAGTGCCAGTAATGATAATATCATCCACATAAACCAAGAGGAGGACTATACCCAATGCAGACTTGTGGAAGAAGAGAGAAGAATCATATTGACTTTGTGTAAAATTGAATGTAAGAAGTGTATTGCGAAACTTCTCAAACCAAGCCTGTGGAGCCTGCTTGAGTCTATACAGAGAACACCTTAGCTTATAGACATCATGAGGAGAAGAAGTAGTCATACCAGAGGGAAACTTCATGTAGATCTCTTCTTGGAGATAGCCATGAAGAAAGACGTTCTTCACATCCATCTGATGCAGTTGCCACAACTGTGAAGCGGCAATAGCTAATATGGTTCGAACTGTGGTCATTTTGGCAATAGGAGCAAATGTCTCCTCATAATCAACTCCATATTCCTGTTTGTTACCCAAAGCTACTAGGCGAGCTTTGTACAGGTTCAAAGCGCCAGTAGAATGAAGCTTTACAGAGAAAATCCATTTACTCTCAATAAGTTTGATTGTAGGGGGACAAGGAATAATATCCCAAGTGTGATTCTCCTCAAGTGCTTGAAGTTCTATTTGCATTGCATTTTGCTAACACTCATGTTCCATGACCTGTTTGTAGCAAGAGAGAATGAAAATAGAGGATAAAGTAGCCACAAGAGAGACATAGGAGGAGAAACCATATCGATCAGGGGGTTGAGAATGGCAAGTAGACCTGCAAAGAGTGGTGGAAGCAGGAGCAGAATCAGGTGCCGGGTTTAGATCGTGAGGGGGTATAGAGGAAGTGGAACCATACTCATGTTGACTACGTCTTTCATACACAAAACTAGGTTTGAACCTTTCCACAATTGTCTGGGAATCAGAAAAGCTAGGTAGAAGAGGTAAAGATGTGGATGGCAGCTCAAGATGAGATGGAAAGAAATATTAATTTAAAAAAAAAACCACATTCCTAGAAAGTCGTATATGATGAGCATGGGGATCATAACAAATATAACCCTTTTGAGGGATAGCATAACCAAGAAAAGCTGGCCCGTTTGAATTCAAAAACCACTTCAACCCATCTCAACTCATCTCACTACTATTTACAAATTTTAACTCACAAATCTCACTACTATTCACAAACCATCTCAACTCATCTCACCTCATCTCTGAATTCAAACAGGCCTGAGGTTAAGTAGTAAGTTTATGCTGTTCATGAGTAGGGAGATGCACAAAACAAACACAACCAAATGTTCGAAAATCAGAATATGAAGGAGAATGACCAAACAATTCAAAGAAGGGAGAAATATGATATAGCGTAGGAGAGGGTAAGAGATTTATCAAATGAACCGAAGTAGAAAGTGTTTCACACCAAAAACGAGGGGGAACATGTGATTCAAGTAAAAAAGTTCTTACCACATTAAGAAGGTGACGATTTTTCCTCTCAACAACACTATTTTGTTGCAGTGTCGAAGGACAAGAACGCTAAGAGATGATCCCTTTGCTTTGAAGAAAGTCCTAAAACTCATTAGACATGTATTTTCCGCTAGAATTAGAGCGCAAGACCTTGATGTTGGCAGAAAATTGAGTCTCAAGTAGTGCAAGAAAGCTCTTAAATACTGAAAAAACTTTGGCCTTAGCCCGTAGGAAGTAAAGCGACTAAAGTCATCAATGAAAGTAACAAAGTACTTGTAATGTGAATGAGAAACAATAGGTGCAGTCCCCCAAACATTACTATGAATAATATCAAAACATTGTGAGGCACAAGATGCATGAGGAAAAGGTAGAACTTTACTTTTGCCAAGTTTGCATAATGTACAATCAAGAGAAAGATTAAGAAAAGAACATGCTTTATTTCCCAATAAACTGGAATTAAAAAAGTATGAAGTACAATAGAGTTTGGGTGGCTAGATGTCTATGCCATATCTTATTTTCAGAACCAATAACATTACATGCAAAGGAAAGTAGAGGAAAACTAGGAATAATGGTGGAAGGAGAAACGTGGAAAGGAAAGAGGCATCCCACTTTAGGCCCTTTCGCGATCATCTTCCTTGACACTTGATCCTGCATAATACAACCCGAACGTGAGAAATGAAACAACAATATTGGTCATATGGTTAGAGGCTCCAGAGTCAAAATACCATGGCTTAGAAGAAACTTTATGATTACCTGAGAGCCCAAAAACAGAAAAAGCAGAAATGATCATTTGCTGTACCATTCAAGAGTGAGTGTGTTTGGGTTTGCTAAGGCTGTAGGAGCAGGAATAAGAACAATTGGCGAGGCAGCAGGCAATGCAGCAGAACTAGAGACACCAGCGGAGGCATGATAAGCAGTACCCTGCTTCCTTTCAGGTCGTATTGGACAACATGCATGTCTCTACCCTTATTCCTTCCTTGTGCTGCATAAGCCACAGTAACAGGTGTACTAACATTAGCCCGAAGTTCCATGGCAGCCTGAGTTACTATACGCTGCTCCTCACGAAGAAGTTCACTTAAACAAGCATCTAGAGATGGTATAGGATGACGATTCATCAGATTAGAACATGCAATTTCAAAGTCGGAACGAAGCTTCATTAAGAATTGATCTCTCTTGCTTGTTTCATGCACTACTTGAACAACAGAGAGCTGCAGTGGGAACATTTGCATAAGCAATGTCTGAATAGTCAGACCAAAGATTTTGAAAACTAGAAAAATATTCCTCAATGGAGAGAGTTCCTTGTGTGAAATTAGCCATCTCATACTCCAATTGAAAGCGCCGAGCTGTGTTGTCTTGATTATAAACCTTGTTGAGGTAATTCCACACGTCAGCGGCAGTTTTATAAGGCCTTAGATTGAGAACAAGGTGAGGCTCAACGGAGCCAAGGATCCAGGCCATGACCCTAGCATCCTTGATTCCCCACTTTGACAAAGCCTCGACATCTCGAGGTGTGGGATCACTCCCATCAATATGACCTCACAATTCCTTCCCTTCGACAAATAACTGAAATTGAAACTCCCAAGCAGAAGAATTTTTTCTAGTAAATCTAATATGGAATGATTCTAACTTATCTGAAGACATGATGCAACTGAGAGACAAAAAGAATAGCCCACCAGAAAGTTGTTGCGAGGAGCAAAAAATATATGGTGCCTAGAAAGCCCAGACCAGAGAAGACAAATAGAAGTTGTCGACAGTGATACTCACACTAGAAAGTGTAATCAGAAGGTGCTGAAAAAGGAAGCCACGAAAGAAACAGGAAAAACAAATTGCACAGAAAAAAAGCACGAACTAGAAAGGGTAACAGACTGCACCGATGTGCAGAGCAGAACCAGGAACTGCAACAGAGGGTGCCGAGATGCACCTTGGAACTAGAAACAGTCAACAAAGGTGCCGAAAACCACGAACCAACCAGACTCTAGCAACAGAAGAGCCGAAAAACAAGAGCCCAAACCTGGAAACTCGACCAGAGTGCACCAACAGCAAGATGAGAAGCCAAAACTACCACCGTAGGTGTTGAACTCCAGAACAGAACTGGAATTGAGCACAGAGGGCTCTGAAACCCAAAAGAGACACTCCCGAGAGAAAAAAAAATTGAAAACAGGCAAACAACTTAGAAACCTGCTCTTGATACCATGCCAAAACACTGATAAACCAAGAAAAACCGAGAGCTTTTGTTTGGAAAACTTGTCTGCTATATTGCAGCTTCTTCTCATTGAGTAGGCCAAAAATGCCATTCTTTACAAGGTAAGAACTATACATGGTAACAGCTAACGTATAGCTACTAACTATTAGCATCTATACATGGTAAGAATAACTATTGAGTATATGCGGTAAGAATAACTGTTAGCATCTATACATGGTAAGAATAATATCTAATATCTACGTTAACAGATTCACATTGGGTTTGGCTAACTTAGCCAATAGGCTGCCATAGTTTCTAGAACATTGCTTAGCCTATTGTTTCTTCTTTACTTGACCATGCCGGCAATTTCCTTGTTGCTTCATTTGTTTCTAATGTTTACTCGTTTTTAATTGTTTAGGGTGTCGTCAATGTGGTTATGGGAAATGCTCCTGAAATTGGGGATTCTTTACTTGCAAGTACACAGGTTTTTTCTACCTTTAATATATACCGTAATTTTCTCTCCATGTGATATCATGATATCCACGTAGAGATAATTGGTTATCCTAGCGACATAACTTACGCTCTTGTTTAATTAAACTTATTCAGGTAAGAAAGATCACATTCACAGGTTCAACAGCAGTTGGAAAGAAGCTGATGGCTGGTGCTGCTGGGACTGTTAAAAGGGTATGCATAGGAAATGAAATGAGTACATGTGGTGACCAAATTGAATACTCAAGGAGTCGTCATGTGGCTAATTTCCCTTGTTCTTGAATTTTCTAGGTTTCTCTTGAACTCGGTGGCAATGCGCCCTGCATAATCTTTGATGATGCAGACCTGGATGTAGCAGTAAAAGGAACCGTAAGTTAGTTTTTTCCCTTATGTGCTGGTTGTAATGGTGTTGCTTCCCTCTTAGCTATTAGATAAGTCCACATGGATTTGGAGGAGCACAAAACTTTATATTTTTAATGAAAATTTGACATCAATTTATATCTGCATTTAACTTTGATGCATTAAAAGAGGTATTTTTATGGTGAATTGGCATTTTTTATGTAGGCTAGTGGTGAATGGATGCATCATTTACTCTTTTTTTATTCCGTATTGCAAGGTTTTTATGCTCCTTATATTTACGTTGTTTGGGGTTCATTGGGTTATTCCTGGGAACATTATTTTTTTTTATAGGTAAAAGTAAAATTTTATTGAAATAAAGACATTAACGAAATACACCGGAAGTATACAAGGAGCATGCCTAATTACATCTAGGTACTAGTAAGAGATACAAGCAGGTCATGAAAATTGTCCGTATTACAAATAATGGCCGAAGCCCAAGAAAGGAAAGTATTGTAGAAGAATCACTTTGGCTCATCCAAAGAACGCTCCATGTCTTCAAAGCACCTCTTATTTCTCTCTAGCCACAAGCACCACATAATGCAGTGAGGGATCATTCTCCACACAGCAGCTATTTGTGTATTCCCTTTTTGTCTGTCGTAGCCCCTTCTTTTGTCCTGCTGATTGTCTCTCTCTATTGTTTTCTCTTCAGTTGACCCTTACTAGATTTCTATCCACTTTTCCCACTAGCCTCTCAGACCCACATCCCATTACCTGAAACTGCCTTTTTGGGTTTTATATGGTTCCAATCAGCAGATCCTGTTCAACTCGCTATAGAGTTAGTTCCCTCTAGGTTCGGATGGCCTAGAACAAGGTAAAAATGCCATTGCCTTTAATTCCAGAGTTTTTCTCAGCTATTTTGACGAGTGTTGAATTGAATTTATGCGGGTGACTAAAACCATTATGTTGGTCCTAGAGGTTTGATGTGAGTTTGAGGTGAGGATAGTTTACATATATTGCCTGATGATCGGAGAGCTGGATTTTAGAAGATGGATATGAATAAGGAAAGAGGGCTGGACCTGATTAGGTCCAAATGTTCTTAGTGAGCACCATTCTATGTTTGGGTGGTTGTTTCTTGAGTTGGGGCTATTAAGGACATGTGCTTGGCATCAAATGGACTTGTGATTGGCATCAAGTGTTAAGGGCTCTTCTATCAATGTTAACCTGTACTTTTTGTAGAAGAAAAAAACTTTATCTGAAGATGGGCAATTAAGTAAGAACTTTATTAGATCAGAACATGAGTGGGTGATGGTGTTATTTTCTTTCTTCTTTATACTTTTGTCTCTCTTAGATTGAGAGGGGGCAAGCATAAAATCTATTGGTTCCCATCCAAAAGGTAGAAGCTCAAGGTTAGATCTTTTTTACCGTGCACTCAGCCCCCTGTGTCTTTTTGGTGACTCAACAATTCTTGTTCTATTCCTTTACACACGGATAGGTAGTTGATATCATTGTTCTGTTCAATGGTGTTTATCCTTTACTTTTTACATTCTTTGTAGGATTGATTATTTTGAGGGTTGATTAAATGAGCAATACATGTTGTTGCAGCTTGCAGCAAAGTTTCGTAATAGTGGACAAACATGTGTATGTGCAAATAGAGTTATTGTGCAAGAAGGTAAGGATGGAAAGATATTATTCACATTTTTAATGATTTGCCTGGTTGATGGCATTCTATATTTGTCTGCTTGTAGACAGTCGTTTGATATTGTGAGTAAACTATCAGTTTCTGGAGACAAAGATGCTTTTTTAATGATTTGCCTGGTTGAGAGCATTCTATATTTGTCTGCTTGTAGATAGTCGTTAGATATTGTGAGTAAACTATCAGTTTCTGGAGACACAGATGCTATGGATGGTTGTGGGTGTGTGCACACCAATATTGTAAGCATTGTTGCTATGTTTGCACTGAACTACTGCTGCATTTTGAACACAATCATAAGATTATGTAGTGAAGTTGCTACAACTTTCTACTGTACAGGGAAGTCCTTGGACAAGAAGTCACCAATTTGCATAGCAATTGTGGTTTTGGGGAGAGGTGAACCACTAATGAGTGTAGGGCTCCATATAGTACATCAACCCACAACTAAGCTCAACTAACGGTGTAGGACGGTGGCTATATGTGGCCCACATATATGAGCGTATGGCTGTTGGAAAGTTGAAAGGGGACATGACCCTAGATAGGGTCGAGTGGCTGAAAAAGATTCATAGAGTGGACCTCAATTAATTAGGATTAAGGTTTAGCTGCTTTATATATGTGGGCCCTCAAATATTATCTGTTTGAGCCAAGACGTGTACCTATGAGGTTCATCTCTTCATCTCACAAGAAGCTTTGGGTTTAGTTACTATTTGGTCTTAGCTTTGGTTTTACAAGCGTTTTTTCTGTCTATTAGCCATTTTGTATGATGAGTTTATGCCGCCGTTTTTGTTACAGTGGGTATTAGGTTGTCACCTATGTCAAGTCAATTTTGTCATTCTAATTACAAAAATATAGTTGCACACCTATGCTATGCACGGAAAAATTGTTAACTTCAAGTTTTGTTTCTAATATAATTGTGGATTTTTCTGAATGTAACATTATTCAGTTATAAATGTAATAAATAATATATATAGGAAAGAAGACAAAGTGTTATAGAGGAAAGAACACAAAGTTTTCCAGACTTTTAGCATTTGTTTTTTTATTGGTAAAATTTAACAAAGCAGGGTAAGACTTTTAGCATTTTAAATTGTCCAATATTTTCTGACATGACCTTTTACATTATAATAAACTTAAATGACCAAATTCTTGGTTATTTAATAAAAGATTGGATGGCGTGATTCAATAGGAGCAAAGTTCCTACTATTATGTTTCTGTGTTATAGATGCTGGTTTGGAGGAGAAGTGGGAACTTTGTTCAAAGTAAATGCTGTTTGTGGCTTTTTGTATTGGATAGGAGGTGGCTGTATACCATAAGCTGCTCTTATTCTAGAATGAAAGCAGCACTAAAAAATGACCGAAGTCGTAGGCTAAACCTATTCGATTTTGCCAGTATTGTGCATCTGACTGGTAGAAGAGGTCACGAGTTATGCCTCAGTCAACCCTTGATATGATTGATGTTATCAAATTCATTAATTCAAGCTGCCAAATATCTACTGATATGCATGAGCCTTTTGCATTCTCTACAGGGCGAGGAGCAAGGATAGACGTAGTGTATAGACTCTTTCAGGGTCCATTAATAATAAGTATTTCTGTTGTGCCCCTCTAGTTTTCTGGACATATCTAGCTTGTATCATCTTGTTGAATATATTCATATGTTTGGCGTGCCCTCTTAATTGGGTATTACAATTATGCTTGGTATAGTTTCTTTTTAATTTTCTGTAATTGTTTGTTAATGGAACATATCACGTTGGCAGAGAACATAATTCTAGCTTAAGATTGTATATGATGATAAGTTATTAGAGTCTTAGTGGACTGTTAGTTTATACTGGGAACATAAATTAGTTAATCTAGGGGCAGCAATTGATACAGCATGATTTAATAGATGGGAAAGAGTTGGATTATAAGGTTAAGGAAATGGTAGTTGCTAAAGCACTTGGTTTTGCTCCCGCAGAAATGAACCACTGTTATGCCAAGGAGAAGCTTCTAGACTTGAGTTGTTGAAAATTAACAAAATGTACACAAACAGACAGGTCAATCTAATTTGATCTGCTAATTGGACTACAGATGTAGAAAGACTGTAAGTTTGGACCGGTTGAAGCATAAAGTTGTTTTTTTTCTTTGATAAGTAGTTTATTTCATGTCCATGTTATCCTCAACAGCCAAAATGTCAAAGGTCTACAGGTTCCTGGGAATTACGATAAAATTACCTTTTTTGAAGGGTTGTTTTATCCCTTTCAATTTAGTGTATGGTTGCTATTGGATTTCGGAAGTGAACTCCCATATGATGGATGAATTGTAGTTCGAGATATATTCATATGTTTCTGGTTATCAGCAAATTGCACTCATATGAATTACTTGATGCTTACTAGCCCCTATGGGTTGGTTCAAGTGGTAAGAGCCTTGGCTTGATGGTATGTTCCCTCTAGGTCTAAGGTTCAAATTGGTGGGTGCAAATAGTTTGTAGGGGACTAGTGGAATTTCCCTTTGAATTACCCGAGGTGCACTTACGGGAAATTTCTTGTTGAGGGCCTGTGCACCCTCGGGTTAGTTAGGACTTTGTTCCCGGACACCCGGTGCCATTAAAAAAGAAATTACTTGATGCTTTATTCTTTTTCACTGCACACAATTGTGATAAAATATACATCAGAAAAATATTTGATTAGAAATTTAGATACTTTTCTGTACATAGTTTTAACTGGTTCATCTGTCTGGATTTTTTTAAACAAGTATGGTTTTCCTTCCAAATATACTGTTTCTTTCCATCTGCAGATTACTAGCTTCACTTTGCAGGTATCTACGAGAAATTTGCAAATGCGTTTTCCAAAGCTGTCGAGAATCTTCTAGTCGGGGATGGCTTTACTGAGGGTGTGGTCCAGGTAGTCTCTTGTGCATTCTGTGTCAAATCTTTGCTATTGAACTCTTTTATTTTCTATATCACATGCCTTGGTCTGGAGATGATATTCCCTTTAGTCATTAACTTCTTGTTTCCTCACAGGGTCCTCTAATCAATGAAGCTGCAGTTCAAAAGGTATGTTTGCTTGCAATATTTCCAGTTTCCAACAAATATTGTGATCTTGCAGTCATATGAATTTCTATATTATCTGGCCCCTTTTGGTTTTTTGTCTTGCAGGTTGAATCGTTTGTTGAAGATGCAATCTCAAAGGTTTGTCCTCTCAGCTATTCTGTTGAATTTAGTAATTGCTGACTTGGAGTTTGCCATATCTTATTAAAATTATGTGATTATCTTACCATCCTTGGGTGCCTACTACAGAATTTAGGCATCCATGTGTCATGTGTGAAAGAATCATTCTTACTTGGGTACTGGTGTGACCTCGGGCAAGTGGAATGAACATTAAATGTTGGTGTTGAAGCTGTTCAATGAGGCTATATTTTAGTACTCCTCCTTTTAAAGGTGTAGTTTTTGGGTTTAACCTATCATGGATGTGTATATTTCTGGGGTAGGGGGTTCTCCATCCTTTGGCCAAAAAGGCTACATTTTGGTGTTTAATGAATTGAATAGTGTTCTTACTTATTTTATCATATAGGGCGCATTGAGTAATCTTATTGGAGTTCGCATAAAATAAAATTGGAAGTTGATGATATGCTAAGAAACTCTCATTTCAAGGCAGGCAAACCCGGAAAGAGAGTAGACTGTTAGTCATCGAAACATTTTCTTACTTTTGGCACACTACCAAATTTGATCAAGGAAGTTAGTTGGTGATTGTCAGGAATCAGAATCATTTGTAGCAGTGCATGACGTTCAAAATGCAGTCATTTTCTTTTCTTTTTTTTTTTTTTTTTTTACAACAGCTTCTCTTTTCCATAATTCTGCAATAATACCATGAGTGCAGACAAAAGATAAAACTCTGCTGCCTCATTCATTGTGGTCGTAACTTGGTGGAAGAAAATAATATATACCTTCGATTTTCCCTTTCACTTCAAATTAATAGCTGGAATTCTGGAAAGGACATTCAGTTGGGTTTATATTTTTTAAAAAAAATTAGATATTATACACGTATCTTAAATTATGATTTTGTTTGAAGGGAGCAAAAGTCCTACTTGGGGGTAAAAGACATGGTCTTGGCATGACCTTTTATGAGCCGACAGTGATTGGTGATGTCAAGAGTGGGATGCTTCTAGCAAGGTAAAATGTTATTTTAAAAACTAGTACATTTTAGTCATTGCTACCTTTCACATTCTTTATTATGGGGTCGGATGGCAGTTATTGTTGTGCATGCATATTAAAAAAATGTAGTGTTTGATATGATATGGTGAACTCTACCACTGCTGGGTCATAATAGTGAGCATATGGGTGTCATTTCTTTTGAATGTCTAGGACAAATTTCAAGAGGTAATGTGCCAACTTGAACATGATCTGTTTAGAGTGTCAAACTTCCAAACCATTTCAAATTTCTTACAGAGAGACATGGCCTGTGTTACCCATTTCATTTATGGACTAGAATTTTGGTTCACACAGTTCACCTATTATTCTGACATAAAAATCACCCAGTAATGTCTATAATCTGTTGTGTAACTTGTGTTGAATATTCTATTTACAGTATTGGACGCTTTCCCTCCTGGTATATGCAATTCCAACATCTCTTACTTAACTGCCCAAAAAATGTGCCTCAAGGCCTTGTTTGGTTACACAAACTATTTCATTTTATCTTATCTCATCTAATTATTCCAACGTTTTCAAACTCCTACACAAAATATAATAAATAATTTAATTTTTTTCAAATCCCAAAAAAAAAAAAAAAAAAAAAAAAAAAAAAAAAATTCTAATAATATTTTATTTAATTTTCAACTTTCATCTCATCTCATCTGTGTTACCAAACGAGGCTTTATAGTATTGCTACTAAAAACATAGTTAAGGGGCACTGCGACCTGAGCCTTTGCCTCCGCCACCTCCATAGACTTTATCAACAACCTCTGTCAACTCCATTATCGGTTTTCCTCCGGTGACCGGGAGTCCACTTTGTGTCTATGCCTTTGATTTGCAGTGGGCACATATCTGGCTTTTTCCTTAAGAGGATGAAGTGGGAGCATTAGGGTATCTCTGATCTGGGATTTGGGATCTGACGATGATGACGCGTGATGTGGATTCGTCTTAGTTGGAAGGTGTGAGGTGGTTGAAAGTGGAATAAAAAACTTTCATTTTTACGAAAGGGGGAGAAAATAGTTTTCGTATTTCTGAACATAGTAAAAGGATAGTTAAGTTCATGTGTCTAGGTGGGATGGCAGCTTCGTGGGTGGCTAAGGAGATTGAGGATTGTTTAGCACTTAACTGTCATGAAGGTTTCTTCAGAGAGCTAAGGATAGGTAAAGGAGTTTTTATCATCAACATCATGTTAACGCAAGAGGTAGCTTTTTGCAACTCTCAAAGTTTCGGAATGGAAGGAGGAAATGTTTGTTGGTGATTCCGGAGGGTGCAAATGGCATTGGATGGAAAGGCTTTTTGCAGTCCATTCGAAGTGTTACTCGGTCCAAAGCCACTATTCTGAAGCATGCAAACAATGGGGAGTAGATTCTTCGGGTTTGAAGGCACAAGTGTGACGACAAAGGGCGTTTCAACGCCGTTACAGATAGGGTCGTTGGACGCAATCATCTTTGTCCATGCCAGTGTCACTATGCCTCTTAGGGAGCAGTAGGGCCTTAGGCACCAGTTGCAGATGGGGTTTGTATTTCTGTCCAAGGTTCATTTTTATTGAAGATGGGGTCCCTCCAGGGTCTCGAGCCTCTTTTAGATGATGCAAACGGGGTAACAGAAGGTAGTGCTTCCTCTACCTGTACTATGTCTCCTGAGGGAGCCGTAGGGTCTGACAAAGTGGCATGACAAGGATCGTTGGGGAGTGAAGCACATACTAGCAATGCTGATGGAGGGGAGGAACTTGTAATGGTGGCAGAAACAATGGACAACAATCATATAGTTGTTGAGCAACCTTATGGTAGGAAGGAAATTATCGGTTTGTCGTTGGTGCCTCGTGTGGGGGAAGGTTTTTAGTCGGGAGTGTAGTTGGGTACTGTGGCTGGGGGTAATGTTGTTCTCCTGGTTTCTCTTATTCCAATAAACGATATAGCTGGTTCACCATCGGATTAGGTTTTGAATAAAGTTAATGGGTTTTAGCAAATCCTGGAGATTTCACATGGAGAATATGAAGACCAATTTAAAGTACTACTTACTGCGATTGAGGCTAGCCACGCATTTGAAACCAAATTAAATTTTAAGAAAAGCAGGGAGTTAAAGCATCTTTCATGGGCAATCAACTACGATGCTAAGGGAGGTAGCTCAAGTCGAGGGAAGACTAAAGGAAGGGCATTGTGAAGACGTTCTCGTAGTGGGATTTTCGGGTTGAGGATTAGTTTTACGGGAAACAAGGGGTTGGGGAGGTGTGTTATATTCCAATTCAGGCTTGGTGTATTTGGGTAGGTTTCATGGGCTTATTGGGTCATTAGAGGCTCTCTAGTATGGGTTAGGTGTTTTCTTGTATACGTCCCAGTGTTTTGAGTTTTGTACCGTACCGGCAGATATTTTTCGTATCGGCCACCGGTTCGGTACAGGTACACTGCCTGTTTTGTACCGGCCGATATTTTGGCCCTTAATTTTTTTTTTTTCATTTTTTCAAACTACAAGCTCATTTTTTGACCACCAATTCAGACTAGGCTATTTATAATTTATATATCTATGTATTTATGTATAATTTATTCATATATGGACTATTATTTTGAAATATAATTTATATATATACATTTATATATATAATTTATTTATATATCGACTATCCTGAAACAGTACACGAAACGGTACCGGTACCGAAATATTTCGTTCCAGTGCCTTCACTGGTACGGCATCCGGTATGGTATTCAAAACATTGATAGGTCCAGGGTACTTAGTTACTCCTATTGATATATATAATATTTTTACTTGTCAAAAAAAAAAAAATTTGGTTGAAAGCATTCTGTAAGTCAACCTAGTTGTCTGCTAAATTTATTAAAAAGGATATGGTCATTGTAAGTGTTGGCATGGGTAATTAATTGTGTCAAATATGAGCTATTCAATATGCATAAGATGTGCCTACCCAACTTAGGTGCACACAAGATTAGGACTTTAGGTCAAAATCAATCCTACTAACTTGAGCTTTGACTCCAGTCGTGCCAAGAATTGCCCTCTATAATCTAGAAGGTAAGTTTAACCCCCATGGGTTGACTCAAGTGTAAGGTCCTTGGTCTTGGGGGTATTCCCCCCCAAGATCTAAGGTTCGAACCCTTGGGTGCAAATGATTTCTAGGGACTATGTTCATTGGTGAAAATTTAATGGCTTACTTGATCTATGTGATGTGTGTGCATTACAGGGTTAAGGATTTAACCGGGTAAAAGATTATTTTGTTTGCATGGTCCTTGAGGTTCCTTGTCATAAAGAAAAAAAAAAAAAAAAAAAAAAAAAAAACTCATGGAAACTACTCACTAGAACTTGGAGTTGTTTTATGGTCATAAATAGAATTTCTCTCATTTGGGCATGTTATCCTCGATTATTTATTATTGATTAATGAGTAAAGTTGGCTTAGCAAGCTGTATGTAATCACCCATGTCTTACAAATATTCTTTTTCCCCTGCTGCTTTAACAATTTTCTTTATTGAGTCAATTCAATTTGCTTGTTAACTAATCCTATTAGAATGATAAGAGAATAAAGTTGTTGAAATTAAATTGAGAGTGGTGCTTATGGAATGTGAAACAATTGTACATGCTCACTGGATCATGACGATCGGCAATCCAGTATTTTTATAAAAATACTTATAAAAAAGTATTTTTATTAAGAAATATATCAAAAAAGATTGTGGCTTGGGTATGTATATCCATATATTTCAGTACACTCATTACTTGGTTTCATAGCAGCTGGAGATCTTTTTTCTTCAACAATTTCAGTCCAAAGAGTAGCTCAAGTTCTTTGTATTGAATTATTGTGGATGTTTTGTAATTGGACTGTATTTATACTTTGCGGCTACTGTTAGTTTTTATGCACTTTTGCATTTTGTATTACTCTAGGGAGGAAGTATTTGGACCTGTGGCACCCCTATTACGGTTCAAAACTGAGGAGGAAGCTATACGCATTGCCAATGACACCAATGCAGGTTCTTTTCCGGATGTGATATATGTTTTAATAATTTAAATTCAGAACACAGGAAAAACCTCACCCAATTTCTTGGTTGGCTGTTTTTCTGCATGCTTTTGTAGGTTTAGCTGCGTACATATTCACAAACAACATGCAACGCTCATGGCGTGTGTCTGAAGCTCTTGAATATGGACTTGTTGGGATCAATGAAGGCGTAATTTCAACAGAGGTTGATCTCATCTCATACTTAACTACAGATTAAGAAATATTTGTAGATAGCTTGTCACCGGTATGTTTCAATGCTTCAATGCAGGTTGCTCCATTTGGAGGTGTTAAGCAGTCTGGTCTTGGACGGGAAGGTTCCAAATATGGGATGGACGAATATCTGGAAGTAAGCTCACTGCAAATGGGGCCTTTTAATGCAACTCTTCTTTTTCGTTAATTATTTTATTTTATTTTATTTTGGGGGGGAACCGCTTTGCATGTTGTGTTTTTCTGTGTCCACTTTTCCCCAATACCCATTAATTCTCAATAATTTGCTACTTATCAAATAATTATCTAACTCATGATGGTAATTGTTTTTTTTTTCCTTTTTATAGAAGAAAACATATACATTTATTTATGTGCATATTTTCTTTAAATGATTGCAAGTGGCTGCTTTTGATATACACCTTAAGGGAGAACTTCCAATCTTTAGGGATTTACAAATTGCTTCTTTGGACCAGCTTTAGATGCTTGTTAATTCAACGACATTATTTCCCTGGAGTAGAGCACAAGACAGAAAATCAAATCATCCTCCGTGGACTCCTTTGAGAACTGTATCCGTACATGCTATAATCTGTGTGCAAATATCAATGGTTGTCCCACATGCATTGTTGCTCACTCTGTCTCTGTCACAGTTGTCGTTAACCATTCCCTATCTGGCGCCTTTAATCTGGTACTAAAAATAGTGACCTGCTTGACAGTCAACAGGTGGGCTTGGAAGCAGCCATCCCATTAAAAATGATTCCAATTGTAAACCACCATAGTCACCACTGAAGTTGAATTACCGGCAAGATTACCCTATCCGTAACCTCTCTGTTATTCTAATGTATCCGGCTTCATTCTCTCTTGCTGCATTAAACATTTCTAGTATGTGTTATATTTAACCCCTGATTTCACCAGTGAGGGTCATATCTGGTTGGAACTTCTTTATAAGGGTGATAGAATGGTAAAGCATAAATTACCCCAATTATAATGTAAGAAATAAATCCTTCCTGAAATAAATGAAGCTTTTCTGGCAACTCATCAAAGGAGAGATTTATATGTTATAGGCAGTCTTAGATTATTGTTTGATGATGGTGAAATGCAATTTGCACCTATAATTTGTCGTTATCAAGGCATCTTCTTGTATTATCTAATTCTAGCACATTGGAAACAACTCTAAATGGAGCAATAGGAGGTTATTTTCTCTTGGCTTTTTTATCCCTGCTCGAGTAGTAGTCCTGAAATGATATATTAGCTGAAAATTTTGGTGCTTCCTATAAATGCCATCATACTAATATGCTTATACGTGTGTGCTATCTTTTTGTGCCATCTATTCAAACGATTATTGCAGATGAAATATGTGTGCTTGGGGAATATGAACAGTAATTAATGTGGAAGGTCTGCGCTTGGAATGTTGCCTAGCTTACAGCACAATGTCGGAGCACCGTTACCTCTTTCTATCGACCTGAACAATAAAATGTCTTGTAACATGTCAAATATGGGTTGATGGCGACACTGCTGCTCTTAATCTATCGAAGAAATGAGACTTAGATCTTGAACTTTTGGTATGCTGTAAGATGAGTAACATGTAAATCTTTACACCATGTATCCAGTGAATTTTACCTTAATAAAACGGTTTTGGTGCTGCAAAGCTGAGATTTGGCAAAATAAACAAGCGGTGCCTTGTTTGTTTGTGTGAATCTGTTTGTTTGTTAGGTAACAAGTGCATCTTGTAATTGTTTGCACTTGTTTTGCCATCGCATTACACTATTTGTCAATTGCCTTTGTGATTACAGGCTCAATGATGCAGCAGGGCATGTTGTTTTACTAAGCACATTCATGTAGTTGAGCCAATGAAATCATCAGTTATGTTATTTATCTAAATCCCACCAAAGCTGAGTGTTGCATGTGAGATTTTGAGTTCCATGTTTGAAGGTCCCTAGAACTAACCTGAACATATTGCTGTTCTTTAGGTGACTCATTCCGGTTGTTTTCACAGTTCATCTCAACTTATCCCATCTCATCTTATCTAATCATTACAACTTTCTCAAATTTTCATACAAAATAAAATAAATAATTTAATTTTTTCAAATCTCACAACAAAAATAATATTAAAAAAAATATATTTTGATAATATTTTATTCAATTTTTCAACTTTAATCTCAATTCATCTCATCTCATCTGTAAAAACAAACAAGGCTACTATCTTTTGTATAATTGATTATTGATTTAATAATATTTTTTTTTCATTGTATTTGGCACGTTATCTTTTTGAGTAGAGAAGTGCCAAGTTTACAAACAAATCTCATAAAAGAAACTCACAATCTAATGTGATCTGATTTGATGGAATACATTAGATTATAATTTTTTTTTTATCCTAAAGTAAATTTAACGTATCACAATAAGTCATATCAGTTTAAGAATTTTATTTTTGCAAGATCTGTTTGTGAATCATACATTTAAGTAATGCCATTTTAATACCATGGGCGAACACTCGTGTAACACTATTGAAGTGAAAAATTAGGGCAAGTGGTGGTGAGTATGATGTTGGGGTTGGTTCAAGCATTGCAACTACCGTTCGTTATAGCTGTTGGCATATAGATGGTTTGGAGCCCTCTTAATTCACTTCTACTTACCAAGTTGTGGTACTACTTACTGTTAGTCCACCCAATGTTCTAACCTTGCAGACAGTATCAAAATCAATTATAATAAAAAAAAAAAAAGAAAAAGGAAAAATAGAATGGTACTTTTCTCGGGAAAATCTTTGGCCTTTTGGCTTCAAAAAGATGAGAAAAATTGGTGTCAGTTTGCCTAAATTATGGGTTCCGTCTTCTTCCGGAAAAAAAAAAAAAAAAAAAAAAAAAAAAAAAAAAAAAANAGTACAAACTACCAATAATGTGGAATTGTTATTTATTTTTTGCATTTTGAATTGGATGGTGCTCCAGATCAGGTACTGGTGTGATTTTCCTTTCTCATAATATTGAAAGGAAAATCAAGCCTCCCACCTCTAGGAAAGGGAAATTGGTAGAAGTGTTGCATTTCTGTTAAAAGAGAATCCTCAGCCCTGCTGCCCGTTTGAATAGTAAAAGTGTTTAATCTCATCTCAACTCATATCATCATTACAATTTCCTTAAATTTTCATATAAAATATCATAAATAATTTAACATTTTCAAATCTCAAAACAATAATATTCTAATAATATTTTATTCAACTTTTAACTTTCTTCTAAAACTATCTCATCTCATCTCACTATCCAAAAGGAATCTATTGTTCTTACAGTGCCACTTGGGCTTTTGTACTGTAATATTAAAACAATAATATTAAAAAAATAATATTCTAATAATATTTTATTCAACTTTCAATTTTCATAAAAAACTACCTCATCTCATCTCACTATTCAAAAGGAATCTATTGTTCTTACAGTGCCACTTGGCTTTTGTACTGTAACCCAATTAAACGAGTAGCTCCCCCAGTTTCTCTTATTTTGAGCAGCCGTAAAACCTCCCTACCAAACTCAACCCTTGACAACGCCTGGATTTCTAGTTATTTTATATACTACATTCTTATTCTATTTTAAAAAATAATATTTGTAATCTTAAAGTATACAAATCCTGCACTCTCTTTGAAAAAAATAGATAAATATAAAATTTATATGAAAAAAATTATTTTTAATGGTAATTTGTATTTAAAAAAAAAAAAGAGTGCGCACACAAGACTTACATACTCTAGGATTATATATAACATTACTCATCTATTTTTATCTCACTATATTAACGTGATCAAAATATTATTTATTAATCCTTACAAATTTTTCTTAAAAAAAAGAGTTAATACCAAAGTTATAGATGGACAATACCACGTCAACAATTAGGAAAAAAGTGGGATGAGAAGATAATATACAACATGATCTTTCTAATTTCAATTCGATATTAGCGGGTAACAACCTCTTGTGGTAGAAACTTTTGACTAGCTAATACATATTATTAATGAGCCAAAAAAAAAAAAAAAAAAGAAAAGAAAAATGGGTTTTGCTACACAACCTCTTACTATTCACCCACACTCCACACTCCATACTTTTTAATATTTTTTAAAAAAAAATTTTTGAATTTATTTTTTTTAAATATTTCAAATTTTTTATTCACTATTCATATAAAAAAATATTTGATAAAAAAAAAATTAAAAAAAAAGGTGGAGTGTGGTGTGTGGGTGAATAGTAGGAGGTTGTGAAGATTTTTTGTATAGTTATTTGATTGAGTTCAGTCCTGCCTCAGTATGTGCATTCCAATCCAAAAGGTCTATATATGAGAAAGGAACTTCATATATTCCCCGGCCACTACAATGGAACTTTGAGGATCCTCAGCCATCACACATATCCATCTATCATTTTCATCATCATCATCCTCATGATCTCACATCCTTGATGTAATCTCTGACTCTATCATCGATCTTATGATCATGATTCAATTTAATGCAACAACATGAGTTGCTGCAACAAACACATTAATGGACGGTGCACCACCCTATCACATGCATCTTTGTAGAGGAACTATATGGAAAAAGAGAGAAGCTTTGCAAAGTAATTCAAATTGGACATAAAAATGGGTCCCGCAAACTCACCTTAAGGAATATATTCATCTTAAAGAATAATTCCCCTAGAGAACATAAAGATGCTTGAAATTCAAGCAAACATGCCCTTAATACCAAGCCAACCCACTTTTCCACTTGGCTTCTAGCTTTGACACTTAATCAACTAATTAAAAGTTAAACTCTAACTTTTCTTGAATATATTATAGAGGGAGGCTAGCTAGGAAGCCAATACGACAGTAGTAGTAGTAGTCTAAAGAGGAATCTCCAAATCTAAATGAATTCTTTTTTTCTTTTTCTTTGCCTTTCTCTCTTCTCATATTTGGAAAGAGAGGTGCTAGTATGTAAATCATTTTCATATTCTAAGCAAGTGGCGGTGGGAGAAGGAATTTCTGGAGTCAAAATTATTATTTTAATTTCAAACTAGCTTGGTTTGTCGATCGACCTGGCAATTAGCAAGCATTGGCTTGATTTGTGGACTGTTTTTGTGGGTCCCGTGATTAAACTTTTCTCTCATAGATGGCACAGAGTCAAGGATACTCGTATTAATTTGATTCTTGAGGGCTTGAAATTTCGATTATTATTGATACTAGCTAGTATATATAAGTTATACGATTAAGTATAACTCATGAACTTCAAGATTTTTGGGAGAGGAATCTTCCTTTAATTGTAAAAGAAGAAAGCATCTAATTCCCATTTGGATTTGGATGAATACCATGCATTGTATGATCTCCCCTGGATTTGACATCCTTCATCCTTTCATATATATATATATGCATATATGGGGTTAATTTCCATGAGAGAGAGAGATCTAGAGAGAGAGAGAGATGGCTGGGGGTATTGTTTCCATGCATGCATGCAACTACTCATGCATGATATAAAATATCCTGATCGATCATATATTTATATATTAATTACTTTTTTGAGTACAACTACTGTTTGGGTGGGGCTTGTGCCAATTTATTGTGTTTGACCCAATTTTGAAGTTTTGTTTGTTATGGTTTGGAAGGGAGTAGGAATGCATGCATGGAAGGACAATCTTCAATTCCACAAAAGTGATAAGGCATTGAGCCCCAACAAGCTTTAGAAGTAGAAGGTCCCCCCACTCCTGCATGTCATCAAAAGCTACCTTCACATACCAAATCTTTTTTGCTATCATGATCTTCTATTTCTAAAGTATTACCGCGCGCAGACCCTAAAGTAATTACTTCCATATCTTTTTGTTTTCCAGTGCTACCATGCAGCTACCTTTTCCTCATCCTCCACATCTTTATATCTATATATACATATATATATATATACACACATCATATATGTTTGATCAATTTAGAGAGGGTCTTTGATTTAATTTCATTATTGTAGCTTAATTAATGGCACATTATAACTATAGGGATCATATCTATGGATGGTTGCTGGATTTAATTGGAGAAATTACTAATTTGTCTACCCTATATATGTTAATTGTGATCGATAGAACTGCATGCTGATCTCCTTTAGTTTCATGTGGTGGATGTTTGCTGTTTTCTTGACATGTATATATATTTATATATATATATATAATATATATATATTATTGTACTACGTGGTCGTGCACTTTGTATAAATTCTTCTTGGAAGGAAATGGTTAATATCACAAGACCTGCTGTACCTTGTGACTTTCTGCAACATACAGTCCTGCTGCTAGTACTACTGCTGCTGCATATATTATTGATGTTGCTGATGTGATATTAATGCCGGACTGTTAATAATTTGTGTCAGCTTTCTTTTTGCATTGTAATAATTGTATCTGGATCGATCGGTGATATTTGCATGTCAATTATAAAGAGTTTTCCTTCTCATCATTTAATTTTTTATTTTATTTTATTTTCTTCATCATCTATATAATATCATATATTTAATAAAAAAAAGTAAAAAATAAAAAAAATCATATATATAATATATAGTTTGAAAATGATGAATAAAATTCTTGGTTTGTAAAGCATCTACAAGCTAGGGTGTACACATGCACCGTGAAATTCTAGTACTATATATATATATATAATAATAATCGCAATTACGAAAAAAAATAGTAATTTATAATATATTTATATATATAATTTTGGAAGTAGGAGCTCATTCATTTTTCGGTTAATTGTCCCTCAATTCGGTAGTTTTAAATTTAAAAAATAATTTGAAAGTTGGTATCAATAAATAATATTATGCAATTTATTATTTTAAAAGCTTGCCTGAGATAGATTTAATTTATTAGAATTGATAATTAAAAAGGCTACGTTCATATATATTAATAATTAATTACTTTACAATCAGCCATGCACACGTACACTGTGCACGCGGATCATGCATGCATTACCACTAGTATTAATATTAATTAACCACCAGAAAACTTAATAATTAGCAATATATAATAAGAGACAAACTAATTAATAACATCTAATTAAAAACTTGTGTCTACTACCATGAAATAATGGCTCGATCTAATGCGTGTCAAAGTTACATTGTTGTAATTTAAATGAGCATATATTATAAGGCGCGGCATAAGAATCCGCCCTCAAGAAAGAAAAATCTAAAAAAATAAAATAAAAAGAACTATATATATATTAATTATATAAGATGATAGAGAATGATCTTGATCATGATGTCCCAAAACCTAAGTTTTCTTTTGTAGCATGATGGAAACCTTTTTATTGGTAATGACATAAAGCATGTCTTTGCGTTATAGACATCATGATAAGTGATAGATTTGTGGGACGACGTTCATAATAATTAAGTTAAAAAGGGGTCGTACAACGAAAAACCGAAGGATCGAAAATGATCTCATGCATGAGTACTAGTAGTACTCATGGCCTAATAATAAAAATTTAGGTTTAAAATAAATATTGCATGCATGGCGCCATGCAAAAGATCAAGCATAGTTCCCACCAAAAGAAAGGCTAATTAAAGTATATAGTAACATATATATTGCCCATCATCATGATTGCATGCGGGGTCTCACTACTCCGGCCCGTATCTTTCATGCCAAAAAAGCTCACATGCATATATGCAGCTCATGCATGGTAAAGGAATACAATTCAAAAGATATACATGACAACCTCTTTTGCTGATGATCATCATATATCTCAAAATTACAGTACTTACCATCCATCTACTCTCATAATACAGATCAAATAATTATCCTATTTCATCCCGCAAATGGAAATAAATACAAAAAGATTCCCTCTCATCTCCAATGTAACCAGTGGGACCAAGACTATTTCTTTCTTTTGAACATTAATATATTTTCTCTCAAGAAAATTAACCTTTCCCAAGTTAGTATAGAGATGCTCCACGTGATGAAAATAATTATATATTTGTGATAATAGATTCATTTTGATAAGAAATAATTATTTACGATCAGAATAGACTCATTTTGATAAGAAATAATTATTCGATAACAAATAAGCGATTTTCTTGTCTTGTCTTGTATGTTATTTTCTTCTTTTCTTATTCTTTTTTTCCCTTCTCACTTTTCACTTTTATTGTAGTAGTACTGTTGTAGCTGCATTGTGTTGATCAGTACTTCCCCATGCATGCAACCTCTTTGACTTAATGAAAATCTGCCTATTAAAATAAGAAAACCCAGAGAGATTACATTTTCATGTAATCCTAATATATAATTGGCACGAGCAGTATATATTCCATATATATATGTATATATTCCCGGCCTTTCTCAATACTAGACAGTATATATAACATGAGTACTAGTACTAGACATTATGAGTATAGAGTGAGAAAGAATCTTTCCGCAAAGGAAGGGTCCGGATATTAGAAATATAGATCGCATTAAGCACTTTAGTTTTTTCTTTTAATAATATTCTTTTACGCAAGGTTAGCTGCTTCTCCCTCACTACGCTTTCTATTAGAGAAGCCAAAGCCAAATTAAGCCCCAAAGCCCTCCGCCATCTTCTTCAAAAGCGCACCCTATTCTTCTCTATTTGCATCGCATTTGTTCTTGAATCTCTTTGGTATTCCCAGAAGCCCTCAGAGAGAGAGAGAGAGAGAGAGAGAGAGAGAGAGAGAATCATGTTCCAGCACAAGAAGCCCTCAAGTATGAATTCTCATGACAGACCCATGTGTGTTCAAGGTGACTCTGGTCTTGTCCTCACCACAGACCCTAAGCCCCGCCTCCGGTGGACTGTCGAGCTCCATGAACGATTCGTTGATGCCGTTACTCAGCTTGGAGGGCCAGACAGTATTTCTCTTTCCCATGGCTTTTCCTTTTTATATACTATACGGCCGTAGCACTTTAATTTCCTCCTATATCTTCAAGCTTTGTTCATCATTTTATTAATTCTATTGTTTTGTTTTTCATCTTCTCTGATCTTTTTGAATTTGCAGAGGCAACACCCAAAACCATCATGAGAGTTATGGGTGTGAAAGGTCTGACCCTTTACCACCTCAAGAGCCACCTTCAGGTCTGAATACAACAATATCTCATTCTTCTCTCACTTTCTAGCAACACCTTTTGTTTGTTGTGCTCCTGATATTGGGTTGGCTCGATGACAATTTCTTTTCCTTTTCTGGTTTTTTTTTTTTCATTCTTTTCTTAACTTGAACAGAAATTCAGGCTTGGGAAGCAACCCCATAAGGAATTCAATGATCACTCGATTAAGGATGGTATGAGATCAGTTGATTCTTCGCTGTAGCTAGGGTTCTTCTATATATTTAGTTCTAGAATATTACGTATATTAATTGTTACATAATTCTATACCACATACCTAACCTTTGTCGTTTGTTTTCCATGGCAGCTTCATCTTTAGAACTTCAACGAAATACTGCATCTTCATCCAACATAATGGCCCGCAGTATGAACGAGTACGCATGCATCGATTTATTTATTTATTTTTTCTTCTGGTATCATGATAAACGATCGAATTTATCGAAAAAAGGTGTTTTGTTTTGTTTTTTTTTTTCTTGTTAATTTAATGATAAATGTATCGCCTAAGTTTTTCTTTTGATTCCTCTTGGGATCGATGGGGGGGGTTTGGGTTTACTTGTATGTGTGAAACTGTATATAACAGTAACTCACACATGGTTCATGCGATTAGGATGCAAATGGAGGTGCAAAGAAGACTGCATGAACAATTAGAGGTAAACAACAATTTTCCAAACAGCTTAATTATCTCATGATCTATTCTTGACTTTCACTTCATACATTAATTACTGTTTCTCAAAGTCTAGCTTCCATAATTTCATCCTATAATATGGATTTTTGGTACATAAATATGGCAGGTGCAAAGACATCTTCAGCTGAGGATTGAGGCCCAAGGAAAATATATGCAAAGTATATTGGAAAAGGCTTGTCAAACCCTTGCTGGTGAAAGCATGGCATCTGGAAGCTACAAGGCTAATATTGGAAGTCAAGGCCTCCCTGACATGGGAGTAATGAAAGACTTTGGTTCTCCTCTCAACTTTCCATCTTTTCAAGACCTTAATATATTTGGAGGTGACCAACTTGACCTTCAGCATAACATGGAAAGGCCACAACTTGATGGATTCATGCAAAACAACGATAATATTTGTCTTGGAAAGAAAAGGACTAGCCCTTATAGTGGTAGTGGAAAGAGCCCCTTAATCTGGTCCGACGATCTCCGGCTGCAAGACTTGGGAACAGCTCCATCTTGTCTTGGGCCTCAAGATCATGATCCTTTCAAAAGTGCAGATCAAATTCAGATGTCACGGCCATCCATGGATAGATCAGGCGCGGACATCGATTCCATATCAGATATTTATGAAACAAAGCCTGCACTCCAGGGTGGTGGTGACTCGATGGGTGAAAAGAAATTCGAAACATCTGTAAAGCTTGAAAAGCCATCTCCACGAAGAGCACCACTTCCCACGGACAGGATGAACCCTATGATCAATGCCGGTGCCATGCCTCAAGGAAGAAACTCACCATTTGGGTGATTGTAAATCGTTAATTATAATTAGATGTAATTGACTTTTAAGCTGTGAGATCTAGGGTTTTGGTGCTTGAAGAATAGCAGTTAAATTAGGGTTTCAACTAAAGAAACTATGGTATAATGCCTTGCATGGCAGATCTTATTTAAGACGATATTGTTATCCTGACTGGTAATTAATTGGTGTTTTATTGTGAATCAGGTAAGTTCTTGATGCTTCTTTCTCGATTGCTCTAATTATATACTTCATATATATATATTATATAGTTCATATATTGAACTAGTTATATACATTAGTTGATGCTATACATGATGCATGTTTGGTTATTTCTTCTTCTTCAGATAGCAAACTTTCAGGTTGACGGCCGGCATGGAACATTCCATGTCTGAATTATTAAGCATAAAAGAAAACTTCTTCCAAATTTCTTGTGGAAATAGATATTACAAGTACCCTTTAAAATGCAACCAGGACTGGGCGCAGTAAAGTTTGGTGCATGTTGGTCACGATTTATCTGATCACAGGGGCTTCAGCTAGCTTTTCCTTTGTGTTTGCATGAAGATCAAGGACCAAAAACAAAAGAAAAAAGGAAACTATATGCATGCATATAGTAAGATCTTAGTAATATGTTGTGTTGGGCTTCTTTTTTTTTTTTTTTCTTGTTTTTTAATTAATACCTTGTCTGTATCTTGTTTGCTCAAGTGGCCTTTTTTGTTTTTTGGTTAATCTTACGAATGCAGTAACCTTTTCTAGCTAACTGTTTGCTTTTAAGTTAGTTGCTCTATGGAAGTTACTCCTATGATTGCACACAAAACTACTGGGAAATATATACATAAAATATCAAACCATGCATGACACCCCACCCATCAAAGGCAAATATAGGGTTTGGGGAACACATACCATAGCAAAGTAAAAAAAAAAAAAAAAGGGAAAAAAAGTAGTTTATACAATGATCATCTGCTATATATTTAGTAAAGAAAAAACTGAAAGAAGGTAGCTACTTTCCTTTCCTTGAGTGCAAAACATTCTTCTACAAGAGAAACCGACAAAGAGGATCTATCTTTCATTCTCTTTTATCTACTTTGGTACTCCATATTCTTCACGTATCAAACAAAGAGGGAAACCGGAGTAGCTCATGTCATCATTACGTTTGCTTACGATCAAGTCCCTCGATCTGATGAAATCTCTGCAGGTTTCAGTAGTACTTATTAATCTGTTTAATTTAAACGTCATTAGTATGGTGTAATAATATATATAAGCCCCCTAATAATTAAAAAACCTTGCAAGTCATACACCTCGATCAGTAGTTTAATTTCTAGTGGTTTTTTCCTATACATTATTGGAAACAACCTCTCGTATTTCCTAGTGATCTAGTCCGACACAATCCTTTCCGTAGTTTTGCAAAACAGTGTCATGTTTTGGATAAAATTAGTAGAGCCCTAATATTTCATAAATAAAGTTCATTGCCACCCATCAGTTGGCAGCTTCCTGGACCTTCAAATGGTGACCCCTTTTCTTTTTATTTTGTTACAAGAACTCTCTCTCTATCTCTCTCTAAATCTACGATCTAAAATTGGGTCCATGCAGAGGCTACTCTCTGTTGAGGGGAAAAGCTGGGGGGTTCCACTTGCTTTATTGGTTGCAGAGAAAATGTAGCCACTGCAAGTTGGCAAGAAAGCACCCTCACTCCAAAAACACTCAGAGAGAGAGAGAGAGAGAGAGAGGAAAAGCTAATAAAGCCTAAAGGGAATGAAGAATACAACGCACTCCCATGCGTGCACATATCGAGGAAGCTTCTACCTTTATGTGCACAAAGCAAAAGAGTCCTACTCTGCATTAAAAGCTTATGGTACTGCATGGTTGTGGTTTCCTCATATTACGATTTACATGCAGTATTTGAGTTATTGTTTACTCAGAAAAATCAGATCAGATGATAGGGTTATGACTATCATGCCAATATAAGCCAAATGATTCAGTAGTACTGCACATTCTTCCATGCAAACGTAAATCATTTTCAGCTCCAGTCAAGCACTTTGGATTCTGCAGTCTTCTCACTCATTCGACAACTTTGGGTCTAGTAAACTATCTATTTCCATATAACTAACAATACACAGTACAGAAGCTTCTTTTACTGCCCCTAGCCCATCTCTCTCTCTCTCTCTCCCCCACAGTTGGAGCCTACTAAAAGGTTAGTCAAATTACTACAAAAACAAGCTGATAAACAATTTTTTTTTTTTTCTTTTCGTTTTAGGAATAAAAGAAGCTGATGAGAAAGAAAAAGGCAAGCATCTACGTTGTCAATCTTTGATATTTTTTGCGTCCACATATATTTTCCATAGGCTATATATTTGAGATCACTCATAATTACTTAAATTAAAAGGCATGATAAAGGGTTTAAAGATGGGAGTTTCATGTTAGCAACAGAGAAAAAGAACAAAGATAGAGAAAACTTTAATTTTAGAAGTATATATGGAGATCACTCAGCCATGATTAAGCTGGTTATGACACTTGTTAGTGTAAAATAGTATGTTTGCAAACTCATTAATGTCAAAACTTGCATGTACATGAGATAATTAAGTTGTAATAATTAATGTGACATGAGTAAGTTTGGGTTAATTAAGTGTAGATGTTGAAATTGGTTAGAAAACTTGAAAAAAGAAGAATAAAGTTTGCTAGATACTCGTGTGATGTAATTGGCTAATTAGGCTAATAGTTCGCTATATATATATATACCCGCTATATGTATATGTGTGTATGTATGTGTCGATTGAAAAAAATTCAAAAAGTTTGATTGACACACATATATAAGACAGTAGGTCGAGTGAAATTTGCGATTTTTGATTTGTGAGACATTGGCTCAAGTGACACAAGTGGAATTAACCAATTCAAAATTAAGGTAAGGGCTACACGTACATTAATGGTTCGAGCTCATGTGAACATGAAAATTTCCAATATTTTTAATAGGACCCTAAGTCTTTATATATTTTACCTGATTTGTGAAGAAGATGGTGAATTAAGACAATAGAAAAGTAAGAAGAGGCTTTTTCAGAGATATGTGAATTAGCCACTATTGAAAACTTTTCTTATAAACATGTACTCTGTTTACAAAAGATAGGAGATGTTATATAAAATATGAAATTTTTTATTCATATGCCAGTGTGGAGTACACACAGCTTGCTTATTGCTCTGATGTAGCACGATTTAATTTTGTAAAGAAAATTTACATATTTGAATCTAGCAAATAAAATTGTGCAACATTAATAATCATGTGGAATATGGTGTATTCTTCGCACCGGCTTCACACTAGAATATCTCATAGAATATATATAGTGGTACTAAATTGAAGGGAGAGATTCCATTTCATAGCTTGTAATTTAGCTTGATTGACCAATGGAGAAAATATTGCAACAACTGCCAGAATATTAATGTAGTACGTATATATATGACTTTCCAAGCACTGATTAGCTTTCCTTGAGGCATTTTTTGTCGCCGCAAAAACCACTACAAGAAAAATCTTTTTCTGCGACAATTTTAACTTGGTTGCAAAAAGACAATTTTTTGCATTCCTGTCATTTTATTTCTGACGAGTAAAACTTCGTCGATAAAAATAACTTTTTTTCGGACCAAATTAAAATTTTTGTTGCAAATAATCTTTACGGAAAAAACTAATTCTGACACCTTGATTTATTTTATTGCGACATTAGTTTGTTGCTAAAATCGCCGGGAGAGAGACTCTTTGCCGGGGAAAAAGATTCGTTGGAAATAACTAATATATCGCCGCATTTGTGGTCTACGATTTAGTTTGTAATCGTTGGGAAAGATTATTTTCAACGATTTAAGTGCGTCGCTAAAAGGGGAAAAATCATCGGAAAGATCCATTCCCAGCGTTTACAAAAAATCGCTGGGAATAAATAAATGGTTATTTAAATTCAATTACGGCAATTTTAATTCGTCGGTAGTTCTTAATTGCAGCGAATTCTGAATTGCTGGAATTGAATTTAAGTGTTCGATATCCAGATGCGGCGAGTTGGTTATCGCCGCATTTGAATGATTTGCAGCGATTTTCTAATCGTCGGAATTGAGATTTTCGTTTTGAATTCTATTGCAGCGATCAAAATTCACTGGAAATATATCAAATGCGGCGATTATACACTCGCTAGTATAGAGTTTTTGGTTATTAATTCAATTGCAGCGAATTGAAAATCACTAGAAGTGTATATATTATGGCGATTATTAAATTGCTGCAATTGAGTTTTTGGTTTCTTGATTCAATTGTAGTGAATGTAAAATCGCTGGAATTGTATATATGATGGTGATTATAAAAGCAACTTAATTGGGTTTTGCGTTTTTAAAATGAAATAACAGCAAAAAATAATTGTCGGGAAAAATGAATTTTAATAAAGAGGGCCAGTGTGCTAATTACTGAGCCTCATTTTTGGTTCCTAAAAACAACATTCAACTAACTTTTGCTTCATTCATTCAAATTGAACATTGAAAATACATTTAGCAAATAAAATCCATCAACTCATCCAATACAAATAAAATCAATATCAACTCATCCCACTTAAATATGTATTTATACACTGAGGTGGTGCATTATATTCTCATATCAAGTACAAACTGAGCTAGAGATTAAATAATAGATAAATATCACTGTTATAACATTGTTTAACTCTACTATATATCCACCGAAAGAACCACTGCATACCAAGTTCCACAACTCTATTTAAGTGGGACCGTTCATTGGCACCCACAATTCTATGTATCGTCTTTCATCAAGAAATGTGGCAAACCCCATCGATATATATCTCACGTTGCTGCCCATACTCCTCATCCGTGTATTTGACAATATCAACAGACTGCACAACATTAAGGAAAACTGATTAATTCAGTTATATGAAAGGAATAGGTTTAATGAGCATGTTTAGAAGAAAAACCAATGAACCCCAAAATAAATTAAAAAAATTTGTGCTGCTTATAAAGATAAACACAGATTAAATTAAATTTAAAGTCGTTGCAACTAATTTGAAAGTGGATGTGAAATATATATAAGTTGCATTTGGTCTGTAATGTGCTTTCAAAACCTAGCTACCATTAGATATGAGGTGTAGTCACATTTATTTTGCACTTAGCGATCAATTCCTCTCCCTCTCTCTTTTTTTGTTTTTTGTTTTATTCCTTTTAATGGTAGTTTAACTAATAGGAAATTAATTCAATGAAAATCCCACAGATTGGAGCTTAGCCCTTGTGGTTTGCTTTGTTAGTACCCAAACTAACAACATAATTTTTCTTGGACAAATGATCACAGAATATAATTTTCTTAGCTAGACAATTTAATGAATTGTAAATATTATATTCTATGTGAAAACAGTGTATATATATATAGAGAGAGAGAGATATATATATAGATAGAGTAGTCATGTTCATATATATATAGTAAATGATCTATGTGATATTTAAGTTTTTTTTTCCCTCCTATTTTTCCCCAATCCCCCCATGCCCTAACCTCCCCCTCCTTTGGAGCCCCCTTCCCCCCTCCCCCCGCATGACTCCCACTCTCTTTGCACTTCCCCTGCTCTGTGATGTCCACTCCCTACCATGCCAGCCCCTTACTGCCCTCATGCCATGATTTTGCTCAGTGCTGCATGCCTCCGCCTCCGCCTCCGCCTCCGCCTCAGTTTCTAGTTGTCTGCATCTCCTTCGCCTAAAGGCTCTGGTACCAGTAAGAAACTCCATTCTCTCTCTCTCTCTCTCCCCTTCTCTCTCAAAGATACCACACCTTTGAAGTTGTCAACAGAAACTCCACCGTGGTGCCACTGTGACCAATTGAAAAGGAAATTCCACGCTGTCAAGTTGATTTCACACTACATACCCCTTGTCCTCAAACTTGAGATCTATCATAATGGGTAGTAGGTAAATCCTAGACTTCATTAGTGTTGAGTTGATGATGCCAGACATAATAGAGATTAATTCTGATGGCTAGTTCCAACAGATGATTAACACAGAGAAAACAAGAGATTCTTCCAAAATACAGAGAAAATAACTCTGAATAATATAAATTAATAGTAAAATTTGAAATTATTTTATGAAGCCCACAGGCCGGACTTAAATAGCTGCAAAATTTGAAATTATGAAAATTTTTTCAAAAATGAAAAAAATCTAAATTATTGTATGAGAAATTAATATATAAATAAACAAGAATCTTACAAAATATTTGGTCAAAATCAAAATTAGAATCATTTCCAAATTTGAAACAAAATATTTACTAACAAAGCAAGAATGATCATAAGTATATGATTTGAAAGAAATAACTAATATTGCCCTTAGTCCAAGGAAGATATTAAGCTTTTCCTTCCATATTTGTACAAATTCATCTTCTTAAGATAGTACTTCAATGCAATCAATATAGAATCTGGACTTAGATACCCCATATCAATTTAGGTTTGCATCATTCTCCCCAGGTTGAAAAGAATTCGTCCTCGAATTCTAAACTTTCCTGCCTCGATCTTTTGGATGTCCAATTAGACCAATATTTATCTCCCTTTGTTGTATCGTCCCAATATCATGAAAAAATTAAAATTGATTTAATTAGCTCAAAATAAAATAATATTGATCATCTTATACTCCAAAATTAAGTTTCTTTCCCACATCTCAAATCCAAAATAAATATTTTGCATATGAGAATTTGAAAAAAAATCCTCAACTCCAAGAAAATCAACAAAGTTAATTGTGTCATAAGTTGTTTCACGATTTTCAAATTCCAAAACTTCGCCACCATTTTCTTTTTTCAAAGTTTCTATGTTTTCAATTAAAATAGTTACCTCATCCACTAGGTTATCTTTATCAGGATATGTATCGTAGGTTGGTATAGAGTTTCACCCTATGGAAGAATGTCCATCATCAAACTCTTCTTCCTTAGAGTAGTAAATTCACTCAACCTCTTGCAATAAATCAACAAAACCTTCAGCTTGAAGAGTGCTAGAAAATTCTGGTAAATCAACTTTGAAACCGAGGTTCCCATGCTGCTTCTCCCTACCACCGTACTCCCAAAATAGAGTACGCTTGTGATACAAGTTCTCAAAACTAGAATTGTAATCGTAATCTTCTATCTCACAATCACCGATATCCTACGCTGTTAGACCCCAGGTTAATTTTGCAACATGTCTCTGCAAATTCTCAATCAACACATCCTGAATGCTATGATCACGGTGGGGGACTTCCTCATTCAAAACCTGCCCACGACGACCATGACTACAACTACCAGCCATGGAAACTGATGAGATATGATCCCATAAAAGCTGCTAAAGCTCTGATACCAACTGATGCTAGACAGAATACATATTAATTCTGACAGCTAGTTTCAACAGATGATCAACACAAACAAGACGAGATTTTTCTAAAATATAGAGAAAACAACTATGAATAATATTGATTAATAGTAAAACTCGAAATTATTTTATGAAACGCACAAGCCGGACTTAAATAGCTGTAAAATTCAAAATTATGAAGATTTTTCTAAAAATGGAAAAATATAAATTATTGTATGAGAAATTAATATATAAATAAAAAAGAATCCTACAAAAAACTTGGTCAAAATCAAAATCAGAATCATTTCTAAACTTGAAACCAAATATGTACTAACAAAGCAAGAATGATAAAAAAAATATATGATTTGAAGGAAAATAACTAATATTGCCCTTAGTCCAAGGAAGATATTAAGCTTTTCCTTCCATATTTGTACAGATTCATCTTCTTAAGATAGTACTTCAATGCAATCAACGTAAAATCTGGACCTAGATACTCCCTATCAATTTAGGTTTGCATCAATTGAATTTTGGTTTGATTAAAGGATGGGAGTTTTAATGGATTGTGGGCATTTTTGCAAAAATCTAAGCACTTTAATTTGTATTGTTTGGAGGGATTTCAGGTGAGTAAATTCTTGGTGACAGTTGTGGATTTTCACAGCTTGGCCATTGAGGAGTATATTGGGCGTGATTTTGGGGTAAGTTGATGTTATGAACGGGTATGGTTTTTACGTGTAATATAACAATGAGTTTTGTGTAGTTATATTAACTTGAGCATTTTTGAAAAGGTAAGGATTTGGTTGTGCAGTGGTTGTGTTACCTTTGGGCTAAGTGAAACTAATTGAAGCAAATAGATTGGATAGATGGGTTTGGCTAAATTCGGGTCATAGGTGAATTGGTCTTTAAGAGTGTTTAATGCAGTATTGTGTCATTGAGATTTTGATGTGTTGATATATGGTTATGGGTTGAATTATGTAGTTGTTCGGGATTGTTTTGGATTTATATGTTGCTGTTGGGTTGATGTTGGTTATTAATTGGGATTGTTATTCTTGGCTGTCTATATTGGACACATTGTGATTGTGCGATGTTTGTGTTTAATAGACAAGTTGGACATGGTTTTATTAGATGTTCTAACTTGATGCTATTTGGCAAAAGATTGGCAATGCTAACTATGTTTTGTAATGATTAACATAGAGTATTCTTGGAGGCTAAAAAAGTTTAATATAATGTATTTTCGCTTTTATAGTTACTTGGTTATGGCGGCTAACATCTTTTGAATGTATTTTAATTTTAGAAGAGATGTACTAGTTTCTATACAAATTCCATCATTCTAATTTTTCATTATCCATCATTTTATTTTAGAGGAGATATACAAACTCATTAAACTGAGTTATTTTTAACCCATTTCAAATAAGTGAAGTTTACATTTAATACCATTTTATTATTTATTTTATTTGAACAAGGTTTAAGCAAAGATAGACTACTTCAAACAAAATGGAAGCTTGTTTATTAATGTGGATGGAAGTCAGTTGGAAAGAAACCCTTCTAGGAAATAACACAATATTATGGTCGAAGTTGGTTATGGACATGTATCCCCCTAGAACATCTGCTAGGTAGGCAACTTCTTTTATAGTTTTCTGCAGAATATTTATTGTATTTATTGGTGATATCTCTCTCAAGAACTTACACTATAAAAAAATTAGGAATTGCCGGCGCTTATATTATCGGCGATTGTTTATGCGCTGGTAAAATTATATTATTGTCGGCGCTTAATTTTTATGCTGCTAAATAATTGAATTTATCGGCGTTTATATTATTACGCTGGTAATAATATATAACTTTGGCGCGTTTTAAAAAATGCCGAAAATGTATCTATTATATGTTGGTAAAAGAGTCGTTTCTCGGCGTTTCTATTATTACGTCGGTAATAATATATAGCTTTTGCGGCGTTTTGTTAAGCGTTGTCACTTGTTCAATTTTATGCTGGTAAATTATTGAGTTTTCTAGCGTTTATTTTGTTTAAAAAAAATGCCTACAATTGATAAATTGTACACCAGTAAATTAGTAATTTTTCAGCATTTATATTGTTACGCTGGTAATAATATATAGCTTTGGCGGCACTTAAAAAAATATCGATAATTGATCAATTTTACGCCGGTAATTAGAAAGAATTAAAAAACTTATTTAAATGATATGAAGAAAAAAAATACTAATAAATTAGTTTTTTCCTCAAAATGAGAGAATTAGGTTTTTGAATGGAAAGTAATATATATCAAACTAAGAAATTTGTAAAAACACATCCCCGTACATATAGCCAAGCATATAGCTCGTACATATAGCCAAACATATAGCCTGTACTCTCTTTAGGAATATTGCTACATATAGCCAAATGCATTTGAAGTATTTTTCTTAGGGTTGAACACATTTGAGGCATTTTCCTCAAGGTTAAACGCATTTGAGGCATTTCTATAGTTCTCAAGAGAGTTCTCCATGAACACATTTTAGTCGTATGGAATTGTTGAGGCATCATTAGAGATATTGTTTGTACTGAATTGTGGCATCATGTAATTGGTAATTTTTTACTGAAACCAATTTTGGACATCTTGTGGGTGAGAAGGTCTTCCGTAGCACTTTTCATTAGGGTTTGCATTGACAGAACCATCGAGAAAATTTTGAGCTGCTTGTAATTCCTTCAGAGATGCTAATTAAGATTGTAGATTTACAACCTGCAACATTTTCATTAGGGTTTCAATCATTATATATAAAATGAGAAAGTCAAAGGGTGAAAATCTATTGCTGAAGAGTAAAAATATGTGAAACAATGCCATAAATAGGATCATGATGCCTAACTTGCGCTTCATACAAGATTGTGGCAACTACTTCACAACGATCACTCACCGGGAGGTGAGCAAGAATATTCGATACATTACTTGCACCGAAAACCTTATGAATGGTGGAGAAATGGGTAGCTTCTTGTTCATGGTAGAAATAAGGAGTAAAAACACATCCTCAAACACATTTCCTTCATAGGGTTACAGAATAAATATAACACTTCAATATTTTGAAGAGTAACCCAGTGCACCTCATGCGACAGAAACAGAATGGAGGACAGGGCTTACCGAGGGCAACCATTGGCGGTGTTGAGAGAAAAGGGGGTGGTTGATTTGACGGTGTTGAGATTGAGGTTGACGGTGACAGAGTCTGGGAGAGAGAAGTCGTGCGGCATGAAGTGAAGAGAGGTGAAGAGAGACAGTGCAGCACCATGGTGGCTTTTCGAGAAGGGGACAGCGTAAGGTGCTCGGCGGTCCTTTTCGTGCAGGTGACGACGTGGATGAGCTGGCTAGGACGCAACACTTCACCAACGTAACCTGGCTAGGAGCTGGCTAGGACGCAACGCTCTGTTTTGGTTTCTAAAAACAGGGGATCATGATGGTGGTGCAAGGCTAAGGTGGCAGTGCAACAGGGCTAGATTTTTGGCTAGGGAGCCGGTGCTTTGTGGTACTTGGTGAGGGGTAATAATTTCTTTGTTTTGAGGAGTAAAAACAGGGGCCACTTGTAATAATTCTTCTACTTGGGCGACGGTGGTGCAGGAGCCGTGCGGAGGAGCTAGGACAGCGTGGTTCTCTAGTTGGGTTTCACGGTGGAAATGGTTGTGCTACGAAGGAGGCAAATGGTCGTGTTGCATGCTGGACAGGTTGTAGCAGTGCATCTGAGGCTGCAGATTGATGTTTTACGCGGCTTGGTTCGTGGAATCGGTGGAATACGATGGGACTTGGCAGTGGAATTGGGTGATAAATTACTGTGGAGGGAGAGGAGAGGTGCTTGAGAATGGTGGCCTTGCTGAGACTATGGATGTGGAAAGACTGTTGCGGCGTGGGATGAGGAGGAGTACAGTGGTCGGTCTGTGCAATGGTGCTGCGCTACCTACTGCTGGACTAGATCGTGGCAGTGGCGATGCTGTATGCTCTATCTACAATGCCTTCGTCTTTGACTATTTGAATTATCATTGATAAACATTGGATTTAAAAAAAAAAAAAAAAACACATTCTAAAGGTTTAATTATTCAGATTAAAGCAGAATGTGAATGATGATTAACCCAAAGAGGAAAAACAGTTGGGCGAAAAATCGCTATGCATGTGGGAAGCTGAATGATTAAAACAGAATGTGAATGATGATTAACCCAAAGAGGACAAACAACTTGGCAGGAAATCGCTGTGCATGTAGGAAGCTCGTCTGATAAAGAAATTAACAATCAAAGAATTTTAAAATAAATGATTAAAAGTGATGAAGCTGGTCAAAGAACTCTAAAAAATAAATGATTAAAATGATAAAGAAATGAACAATAAAATAACTTTAAAAAGGATAAAGAAATGAACAATAAAATAATTAAAAAATAATAATTTAAAGGGATGAAGCTTATCAAAGAACTCTAAAAAATAAAGGATTAAAAGGATAAAGAAATGAACAATAAAATAACTTTAAAAATATGATAAAAAGGGATAAAGAAATAAACAATAAAAGGTGTCGTTATTTTAATTAGTGGTGGCGTTTAGATAAATGTCGTTAATATATTCAATGTGTCACCAATGTAATATTGGAGGCATTTAAATAAATGCCACCAATTTGTATTATACGCCGGCACCATATTAGCAGGGGCGTTTATTGTAACACCACTAACTATATTAGTCACGGCGTTTAGATAAATGTCATTAATGTATTTAATGTGTTGCTAACGTACTATTAGCGGCGTTTGAAAAAATGCCGCCAATTTATATAATGTGCCAGCAACGTACTAGCAGCGACATTTATTATAATGTCGCTATTATATGCAATAAGATGGCAATGAATTAATGGTGGCATTTTGATAAACACTGTTAAATTAGAAAAAGTTGCGGCGTTTTAAGAAATGCCGCTAATTTGTAGCCAAACACCACTAATGAGATTTTCAAATACCGGCATTTGACAAAATCCCGGTATTGAAAAATAGCAACCACCCAGTAGCGGCAGATGGCTATGTCGGTAAAAAACCGCCACTAAGTATTTAGCGGTATTTTTTTAGACAGGTGCCAATGCTTATCGAACGCCAGTAAAAACTAGTTTTTTTATAGTGTTATTTTGTACGTGCATATTTATATGTGAAAACTGCATTGAAGGGTTATTAAAGGGACAAAATTTTGTGCTTTTTTTTTTTTTTGAATTTTCGATCTGAACTTGTTAGCTAAAGGACGGATAAAGTCTGTTCTGTATTCCACATTAACTAATACTAGTAAAGCTTTTGTTCAATGCCCATTAGTTTCATTTCAATATGGAATTATATTAGCAAATATAGAAAGTGAAAACACGGCCGGATTATTCCATGTAGACAAGTTCTTTAAGCTGACCACGCACATCTAATTAAGGAACGGACCACCCATTTGACGTAGCTACTGTAGAAACAACATAAATTGTAGCGGGGGTTAATGACCGACTAAAAACCTTTGGGAACATCAATACCCCCTTGTTGGGAAAAGCCTTCGGGTACTAAGGGCATGCTTGAACAAAGTTACAACACCAAACAGTCCCAAAATTTCTAAGATTCCCAAGATTTCTCACAACTTTATTTCCAAACATCATTCAAACACAATATTTCTCTATTTCAAATTATAAACTTTTTATATCTGATCATTACCTAATCATTACTCAAACACAAAAATCAATATAAATTTTACAAAATTTAAAATAAAAATAATATTAAAAAATTATACTCAAATAACTTTTTAATTTTATCTATTCACTTTCACAAACTTTAATACAATATTTATTTTTAAAAAAATATTTCTATTCATATTTTTCTCTTTCATTTTTCAAAACCCAATAAAAACATCTTTAAAAAAATCATTTCACTACTATTCAAAAAATCTTGAGATACTCCGAGCATCCAAGCATGCCGTGAGCGAGCCTTGAAATGGTCAATGTCGCCATTAGATTTGAGTTTTGGTTTAAAATAGACAAGTAACAAGAGATATTCAAAAGAAGATAGAGAAGTAACAAAGGCTTTCTATAAAACATGAGAAGCCATTATCGAGACCTTTTCAAGCTTAAAAATATGTACTCCTATGTACTCTATCTATAAAAGATAGCTAGAAGATGATATGCAAAATATATGCAACAAGGAGAGATTCCTTCTCATATATAGCTTGCTGACCAAGAGCTTGGTTGACCAATGGAGAAAATATTGCAACGGCTAACATAGTATTAATGTATATAGAAGGTATGACTTTCCAAAATATGTTAGCATGCAGTGACTGACTTTCCTCAATGGTAGCAACAATTATGAGGATTTTTTTAAAACAAAAAAGATTCTATTGTATCCTTTGAGGATGATGGCATGGATGATGAGCCCATGACCTTAATAGTGCTAAAAAGTTCAAGAAATCCTTTTAAGACTATACATTGAGGAGAATTTTCTTGGGCCTATTGAGTCATGGACCCATAAATTTTATAGAGCCCTTTAGATAATCTCATTACATAAACTGGGCCTACACTTAGATTGGATATTGTTATTTGACCAACAGGCCCATGTTTTATAAAAGCTAGATTGATTTTATTGTGCAGGCGTGGCCCACAAAGCCAGATTTAAGCCGAAGAAGGATGACAAACCCACAAACTCGGGGCTTGTACGCAGATTAATTTATATCGTGGGGAAGAAAATCTGATGTGGTTCTCATATTTCCTTTTAAAGTTAGTCGGCTCAGTTTCATGGGCAAGGGTTATTATAAAGAGAAGTGTTTTAGATATAAAGATATTATACAAAATACACTCATATACTGATGTGGCTTCATGGAATCTATTATATTTACTTTATAATAAAAATAATTTTATAATCTGACGTATCATATCAAGCTATATCAGTCTGTGGATTTACTTTTGTGTAATCCATTTGTAGCTAAAGTATTTTCCTATTATAAATCTCCTTCATTACAAAAAATCATATATAATTTGCAATGGCTCATACTGATCTATTATGTAGGAAGGATAGATCATGAGACGTAGTTTCTTAATTGGAAAGAAATGTATTTTGATTTCTTACCACTAACCAAATTGCATCCTGACCCTTAGGCAGCCTCGATCAGTAACCATCATGATACAAAATCTATAGGTGTATGATCTAATTTCTATGCATTGGCAAGTAGACGTTGAAGGAGTTCTGGGAACATGATATCTTACCACTTGATGCTTCGAGTTCAACAACTTTTCAACTCCACGTTGTACCGTGGGCAGTAAATGAGTTATCCGCTTATGATAGTCTCTCAAGGTAGAGTACGAAGGAAATGTTGTCATCTCCAAGCGACCTTAATTAAAAAAAAGTAATCTAAAGATTAGTATGTTATGGGATATTTGTTGTCTCACGATCATGAATGGCAAAGAAATTGCGCCTAGGTCAGTACTCAAGGAGTTGTTTGGGTAGGAAAGACTGGTATAATTAACAAAGTTCGGAGATGTTAAATTAGGTTAATCTGAATTACCTTAAGTGGAGCACAATTCTTACAAGCTTGAATTTTTACTTGTCTTACGATCCACATCAGATTGTTGTGATTGTATCTCCATGTTGTTATGCAAAACACACACCAACGATGGCAAACAAAGTAAAAAACAAGCAAACGATTAAGCACACGACCCACAATATACGTGGTTCGGCAAATTGCCTATGTCCATAGAGCTGCAGAAATCTTATTAACTAGAGGAGATTACAATCACTCAATTTTAACTCATACTCTCTAGGGTTTTTTGCTCTCTCACACAATATGCACTCACTTGACAATTGTTCTCACTCAAAATATGCTGAAAATTGTAAACAATGAGTCAAACATTACATATTTATAGTAAACGGCGCTAGAAACCCTAATTTGGCAAAAATACGTCATTCGCTCGAGCGGCGTATCAAGCACGCCTTAAGTAAACAACCAATGAACATTGACTCGAGCGGAGTGTCGAGCGTGGCTTGAGGGAACACTAGGGTTTGTATCTTACTCGAGCCTACTGTCGAGCGAGCTCACAAGTTGAGCTTCACTCAAGCCCACTGTCGAGCGCACTTCAAGCAAATACACGGGTTGAGCTTCGGTCGAGCACCAAGTAGTGTGAAGTAGAGTGAACTCTCTGTTTCTCGATTTTCTGCTCAAAGACCAGTCTCCACGTCTAACCCAACATATGTCACTTCGGAGACAATTTTTCATGCTCCATATTTTGGGGCGATCCTTTTAACCTGAAATCCATAATAATAAGAAAGTAAATACAAAAAGTCCTCCAAAATTAAATGTCTCAAAATTTATTCCAAGTAAAATAAATTAAAGACTGGCAAAGTTTCTCTTAACTCAAACAAATCTATTGGTGCCACCTGACACTTTTCTGACCTTTTTCTTATGACCATGGCACGTGCCATCTATTCCAACTATCACAACCATCAAAGTCATTTAAAAAAATGGAGATAAAGGGGTGAGTCCTCTAACTCTCGGTTCACCTTGCGAACCTCCATGCAGGCAAGGAGGGCCAAGGACCGAAGCACCCTATTTTCCTCCTCAAGCTCCCAATGCTCCTCCAAGATCACGCCCGCTAGTTGGTCTGCAGCCTGTGTCGCAAGTAACGTTAGAAAGAAAAGAAATCTCAGAAAGTTGAAAGAAGTGCAAATGAAGGGTACCTGGGCAAATAGGGGCCTTAACTTCTGAGCCTCCCGCTCGATTGCACTAGCCTGAGCCCTGTGTTTCCTGGGCACTCCCCACTTTGCCCTGGGGTTGTGGAGCGTGTCCAAGATAGGCTAGGAGGAAGGGCTTCTGCCAGGACCCTTCAGAATTCCACCAGTTATGTTAAACTCCGCCTGCTCGGATGTAGGCTCCACCAACGCCGGCTCCTCTAGCGCGATAGGTCCCGAAGAGGGCTCTTCGGTCATTGTAAGCACCTTTTTGGTCGAGGGTTTGACTACCACCTCGGGGGAACCTAGCTCGACTGTGGAGGAGGAGGGGGACTGTAGTGCAGCTCCGTTAAGTGTTGGGTAGGAGTCAACATCTGGCTCCTGGGAGCGTCTTGGAGAAGGCGATAGGATTGATACCCAATCGTTGCTCAACTCCACGATGGAAGGAGAGCTCTGCCTAGCCTCCTTTAGGCCGGTCATCCGTGAGCTTGGCCCGACCTCCTTTAGGCTGGCCATCCATGAGCTTGGCCCAGCCTCCTCTAGGTTGGCTGTCTGCGAGCTTGGCCCGACCTAACCTCCTCTTAATAGACCGTCCTGGGATCAGTAGGGGAAGAGAGCCCCCGTAGCGGCTGACGGGAAAAAAAAAAGGAATGGTCTCCTCCTGCTCAAGCGACTCTTTAAGGAAGGGAATGCCTTGACCTCCAGCAAGGGCCAGCGTGGTGTAGGCTTGATGAAGGCGTTGAAGACGATAGCCCGAATGTCGTCGTCACCTTCCTCCTTGGTGATAGCACAGCTCAAGGACGACGTGACCGCGGGTGGCACCGGCCCTAGGAACTGTGCCTCCTGCGCAGGAGTTCGATGGGAGAAGGAAGTGGGGACCTCAGGTCAAGCTGCCCATCGTATCGAGGAACGGGACTGGGCTTGGAGCTCTTAGCACTAAAGCCCCGCCGACATAGTCGCGGCCCACCTGGTGCTTCTTCTCGAGACCACCACCTGCGGGAGGGCTCGAGTGGCGCTTCCACCCCCTGGGTGAAGAAGGGTCTCCCAAGAAGTCCTGACCCAACAAGTACGGGCGGGCAGTGGTGGAAAGAAATCTCTGAATGTTGGCCTCCGTCAGCACCACATCGATTTCCAAGAGGGTACGCCGTCACCAAGGACAGTATGGCAACCACCCTGGCCTCCTCCCACTTGCTCAGCCTAATAGAGAGGCCCTTGTGGTTGGGCACATACGACTAGATAGCTCGGACCGGGAACTCTTGGTGAACTAGCTCCCTCTTAAGATACTCCCATCCCTAGCCCAAGACAAAGAAGAACCAGCGAGACCAGTCCTTGATATGAGAGTGCCGCATCTCCAGCATAGCAATGCGCTTCTCGGCAGAGCGGGTCTGAAAACTACACAAACTCTTGTTGAGGTGTAGAACCCGGTACACCGATTGAAATTCTCGAGTTGTCGGTTGGGATGTTCCTCGGGACCCGAACTGAGCACCCTCCGAAAGATTATGCAACTAGCAATCAGAAGCCGATAGGCTTTCGGGTGGAGTTGCGACGGAGCTAATCCCAAGAAGTTGACAGTGTCGCAGATAGGGCAACAAAAGGAAGGCGAAGGCCAATCACAAACATTAAGGGGTAGAGCGCCACCAAAGAAAACATCCCGTCGGAGTCCACGACGACAATGCGGCGCCCTGGAACTTTCAGGACCGCCGATTATGGGATGTCGTACATCCTCCTCAGGGCACAAAGATCGTCGGAGGAAACCGATGATTACCGACTCCGCCCAACGAGGTACAAAGAACGAGGATCAGAAGACCCTTTGGGAGCCATTGAGAGCTATGCAAAAAAAAAAAGAGTGAGGAAGTGAAGGGAGAAAACGGGAAAGCAAGCACGAGGGAGAATGTGAGAAGACAAAAAAGAATGGAAATGGCAAAAGTGAAGAAAAGTGGGAGAAGGTGGGTTTATATAGAAGAGGATGCGGTGGTTGGGCTTCAGCAAACAGTGTAGTGACCACGAGCCAGAAGCACCAAAAATGCGCAGGACCTCGAGAAATGCGTAGAGTGGCCTCGTGGAGTCCAACCATTGCGAAGTGGCATCGTAGAAGAGCAAACCACGAACGCATGGGAAGCACGGCCCAATGACCCACGCAGTGTGTGGGCGGGCTTCCCACTACTTCGAACTGATGGATGACGAAGGGTTGGGAAGGACACGAAGCATCATCGAGTCATTTATGGCATAGAAGAACAGTCACAAGGTGGCATCGTGGAGAGCAAAAGATGGACGCATGGGTAGCACGACCCAATGACCCGCACAGTACGTAGGCAGGAGCTTCGGACTGACAGATGTCGAAGTGTCAGGGAGAGCCCAAGGCGTCGTCAGGACCATTATGGCACGATCGAATTGTCGCGGGGTGCCAAACGTATATTAAAAGAAACCGCCCTGAGAAAGGCAGAAGTTGTATTTAGAATTCTCACCATACATGAATGGTGGGAATTCGCGGGGTACTGAGAATGGGGATTGTCCCCAATAATGGGCCCGACCGAGCAAGCCCAGTCCACGGGGTACAAGTGGGCCTAAGAACAGCATGGCGAAGCAAAGTTTGTGTGAGGATGAGGTGACCCGGGCTAGGCCTAGAGGGACAACGGCTCACGGAGCCCATAAGGGAAAGTGGCACGCGTGAAGCATGGGATTAGGACAGGAGGCCTGACACCTTAACTGGCCGACGAGTCTTACACGCATATTCTCATCACCTTTGCCGCCTCCCATTTTCCCTCCTTGTTCCAGACCTTGTCACTCTCTGCCATTCCCATTCTCTCTTACCCGTAGCACTCTCTCTCTCCCTCATCTTGCTCTGGCCACCGACCACTCATCTCCATTGTCCTCTCTTGTGCTCTATGTCTGTCCCTTGTGCTTTCTATCCCCGCAACACAAACACAAAAACAAACACAAAAACACACACACACACACACACGCACAAACAGTCTCTTCCTTCGCCCGAGACATTCACGACCACTTGATGGACCACTACATCATCGACTGATGGGAATGATCACAGCCAGCAATGAGCTCAAGGCCCGTCGATCATCCAGAAATTCTACCTTTGCGCAACAAGTGGCTCTCAGACTAACCTTGAAAATAACTTTTCTTGGAGATTTTGAAATATGAACTGCGTAGTTTGGGATGTGGCCTAGTGCTATATGAAGTGTTGGTGTAAATTATGTAGCTTGTGATGTGTCTGAGTGCATAGTGAAGTGTTGGGATGAATTGTGTAGTTTTGTGATGTGACCAAGTGCCTCTAAAGTGTTGAGAGCATTCTGCCCATTTTTTCATTTTGCTGCGTAAGTATTGTGGTGCTATCGATCATTAAATGTTGTTGTCATGTTGTATTGAGGGGATTTTTCCGTCATTCACATTGTTGTTCATTGTAAATGTGTTGGAATTTTTCACTATTGCACTGTCTTACAGCTTGTGAATGTGTGCTGAAAACTCCCTCCCTTGCTTTGAATTACATCTTATAAATATTTGCGGGAGATTTCCCCACGTGTATTGTCAATCATCATGAAATTATTTGCTGTATTTTTTTACTGTCTTATAACTAGTTTTTGTTTGCAGATAATCTTGCCATCGAACTGTGATTTATGTGTGTGAATTGAATTCTATAAAATTGCCAAATTTTGAATTAAAGGGATTTTATGTGGTGTGTATGAGTATCACGACCTCAAGCAAAAATGAATCATTATCTCAGTGGAAATCCTCTAGTCATGCAATAGTGCTTAGTATTGAGTGACGTGATCTCTTGGGTTGTCGTTGGACGACAACGGGCTCAAGTGAGACGATAACGATAATTTAACAAACAAAGCATGAATCACTTTCAATCAAGATAAGTTTGAGTTACATATTGAGTAACAAGTCACACTCTTTTAGAGTCGACAAATGAGGTCTTCCTTCAATTTGGTGCAAAGGTATGGTGCTGGGTTTTAAAGTAGAGGTGGATTGTGGGATTTGAGCAGAGTATGGTAAGTTTACTTCGGCGCAAGAGATATGTTTGCATGGTTTTAATGTTACGGTGTAGTTTTTATTCTTGTTACAGTTTGTTTTGGTTTATTAGTGGATTGTATAGGAAATTTTACTTTTCATTTGTTTGTGATACTTGGGTTAGGTTTTGTTAGGATTATTCGTAAACATCAAGTGTCATATTTGTTACCACGATTTTCTTCCGCCATAAGTACTAGGGCAATCAATAAAATTGGAGTACTGTTCTCTTCAAAAAAAAAAAAAAAAAAGTCACTCTTTTAGACAATCTAAGCTTAAGAGTTTCTATCATTAAACTACTGCAAGCAAATGAGAGATCGTTCGATGACAATCGATCGAGCTGGTAGTGTTTGCCACGACATCAAGACCCTTAGATGATCAATGCATGCATACGGCCCCAATTTGAGAAGGACTGATCGTGAGCGCTATGATTCAATCTTTGGTCTAGGCACCAAACTGAACCGTTGGAGTTGCTTTGCAGATAGATCTAGGGGCTCTCCACATCATGATGTATCGTTGTTACATTTTTAACAGCAAAACAAACGGAAAATTTTGGAAAAATGGATGCAATTTTTGCACAAGGCATTTTCTTATAACAATGCATTAGAAACACCAACCCCCCAGCTACTTACAAAAAAAAAAAAAACCAAACCCCTTTATTCCATCCACTGTTTGAATTGCCCATTTTAGCATAATAACTGGAAATCTTAACCATCCCCCTACTACACTAAACACATTTAAGTGAAAAATTACACCCTCAACCCACCAATATTGTGATTAGGACAAAAAACATAAGAGAAGATCAGGAAAAACATCCTAAATTTTGTTAGTTAATTATGGGGAGTGCATGTTATGGACGATATCAGCAGGAGGGATGAAGTAGTCCAGAGAAAGCCCCGGAACATTGTACACAACATCATCAATGGTCCAAACTTCTTCCATTTTTGTCCTACTATGTTGCTGAGACAACTCTCCAAATCGGAAAACTGTGGCAATGGACCTTCCCTGATGAGCAATTAGCACACCATCCACATCTCTGTAGTCCCCAATGCTACTTCCAATGCTGATCTCCCAATACACAATTTCATTTTCTGGGGTTTGTACCCTGGTGAGGTGGGAATCCTCCAAGTATACAAGGAGGCCACTCTTTTGGCAAAAATAGCCATACAATACATGCCTGATCACCTCAGCCGGGCCCTCGCTTCTTTCCATGACAGCTGCTCGATCGGCGGATACTTTCAGTACAAAGCAGTCATCATGCCCAATTTGTTTCTCCCCCAAACACTGGGCATCAGCAAATAAGCTGGCTGTTGTTTTCGGATCTAGACCCTGCACGTATAAGATTCATGATAAAGCCAAAAAATAATTGAGTAAATGAACAGCACGATCTAAGGCAATCTAACATGATTGATGATGATCTATGAATTTTTCAAGTTTATGATGGCATATTTAGCTGCCCTTTTCTTTTTGGCCATATCTTCAAGTGATTTTTTCTTGTTTATAAAATTATATTTCGTAAAGCTCCACGTACTTTTGTGATTCACTCTGAATTTCATAAATGTGAGAGTTTCCCAAGCATGTCTTGAACTAAAATTATGTTAAAAAATTGCTGTCCAATCTTGGAGGAAGCCAGAAAAGACAAGGTTGGATCTGACCATCATAGGGTTTATACATCTGAACAAGTGGTATGCTGTAGCTCAATGTTTTCTTCAGTTATTGAAAAAATAAAAGAAAAGATTTGCTGGGTTTCTTTTTCTCTTTCACAGAAAAAACAAACACATGAGAACAAGTAGAAAACAGAAAGAAGAGGGAGGGATGGGGAAAAGACAAGAAAAGCAAGGGTTATGATGCAATAAATGCGACATTATTAACTAAAGTTGCAAAAAGGAAAAGTTAAAGGGCAAAAGGATAATGTAGAATGCACTTTAGTAACAGTAAACGGCAATCCCAAGAGGAACAATAGTTATGTTCGATCACAGATGACGTCACAAAGATTATCACGTGCCATCTCCTAACTCAGAGAGTGTTCAGAAAAAGAAGCCCCGTGTGTAGGGTAAAGGATGGGACAGTTTCTCTATCATTGTCAGCCAAAATATACCATTTCTCGGGATTATGACTTTCTTCCGGTAAAGAAATTTGAATACTCCATCGTGCTTTGGTTGGACCCATAACATTAATCTCAAACACACCACAACATCGCACTTTACCTAGATCAACTTTGACAAGCTCTTTATCTTCGTTAAAGTATGCCAAAATTCAAAACATATCTAATGGAATGTGTCCGACATTCTTATTAGCAAGTTCTGAGTAAGTTGAATGTTTCTTGGTTTTGGTTTTTACATAAAAATAATTGTATGTCACAGTTTCTTATAGTCAGGAATTAAAGTTCAACGTGGAACACATGTTTCATCATCACAATATTTTAGAGACATGAATTCCATATCGATCTAATATAATGATCTCTATCAATATAATGACAATTCATCTATAAATGGAATGTCTCATTATGATCGATCTCGGGATTATTGACAGAGATACGTCCAAATAAAGTTATATTTCCAACTTGAGAAAATTTGATAGTGATTCTAATTATAAATGATTCCGTGTTTGTCGTAACACTATGATCAAGACCTCAAATTAATTAGTGTAGAACTACGACATAATTACAACCATTTTAAGGATAATTAGATCATGCATGCATGCTTAATAAAACTTGTACACATGAAGTACCTGTATGATACGGCGCAGTGGGCGTTGGGGGCCTTTGGCTGCATGAGTGCCGAGCCAAGGCGAGTGCCTCCACACAATCTTCCCGTCACTACCGGCGATGACCTGATTCCCTCCCACCACCAGATCCAGAGACCACTTTCCGGGCAACATTTGCCAAAGTACAAAGCAGCCATTGTCACCACTTCTTGTCCCCAAAGTTTTCACATTTTTCCCTGACGAAACCTCCGTTTCACAACAAATCATCTTCACCATCCCTTTAGCGTACATGGTTTTTGCGCACTTTCCTTGCTTCAGACATCCGGTCGCCGCCAGATATTGTTTTATGATATAGTTTGCAATGGAAGTTTCCTGTTTGATATCAACGAAAAGGGTTATTATGACATCTAACAGAAAAGAACAAAATGGAATATACATGAATATAGCAGAAACAAGATTAATGTATGAATGTGGTCATGTATATACCATAGGAATGTCTTTCATGTGGAGGCGATCAATGGGATCGTTGACAAGGGGAATTGGAGCGAGGGGACAACCTAGGACACCAAGCAAGAGTTTTAAATCTTGCCTCTTGGCTTGAATGTTTCCATCCAAAGAACCAGAAAAACCATTTGCAGGAGAGGTTTTTGGTGTTCTAAACCATTCACGTATGACTTCCCAATGGCTCTCTTTTTTGTTCCCTTCTTCTTGGGTTTCGTTGTCAGGCCATTCCATGAGCGGCGTCAATGGCTGCGGGACATACCACATCTGCTGTTTCCTTCGCATTTTGGAACTCATCCTAAGTGAAAACACCAAATTAGCGAGAAGTAGTGCTTTATTTATTGAAGAAGAAGAAGAAGAAGAAGAAGAAGATAAGGGAATTGGGTGGTGAGGAGGCCGGAGGAGTAGTGTGAAATAGAGGTCATGGTTTCTTTTTTGGGTCTAAAAAGAGAGAAGGGAGAGGGAGAGTTTAAGCATTGTGGGGGAGAGACCAAAAAAGCGACAGCTCATCTAGAAAGCCAACGGCTGAGATGATGGGAGAGTATTAACAATGGGCACACTTGCATTCTGCATGTTGGGCTGTCTATTACCTTTATTCTTCTTTTACAGAGGACGACAAAGACTCCTGTCGTTTTATCTTTACATGTATACTCTAAGAGCTACTCCAAGTAAGATAAAGAAAGGAGCCCATGCATTCATCACCTCTCTGCTCTTTTTCATGACTCCAATGCCCTTGTCCTTCTCTCTCTTCAGGGATGAATATCTTTCTTGGATAATGATCCCACGTCTCGGTTTTATTAGCAGTACTACTGCCTTAATGATGATCCATTGGCACTAATTAATCAGTTTTTTCTGCAACACAATCTAGCTAGAAGTGTGGCAGATATAGAAAATTTTTAATAAATTTATAAATTAATATAATTTTATATGATATTTTAAATTTATTTTATAATAAAAATAAATTTATAATTTTAACGTCAAATTATATTAATTGTTATCAATATTTTTTCAAATTAACTATTTAATCTCTATTATTTTTATAAGGAATAAATTGATCCCCCATTAAAAACATAAGGATAAATAACTATAGAAGATCAATCCTTAGTTAATAAATAACTATGAGGATGAGTAAGTTCTTAATTCAAAAGATTTTATTTATATATTCCTTTGTGAGCTTAAGGTCTAGTTTTGGTAGTACAATATTCTGAGAATAATTTACTATTGTTTATTATTTTATTATTATTTTTTATCTACTTTTTACTATTATTTATTAATAATTAATATTTTACTATTATTTTTTTACTATTATTTACAAAATATCTGAGATCACTTCACTATCGAAATGCAACCTAAATCCTTATGCAGATTCTAATATCCTAGTGTACTTAAAATCAAGGACGATCAATCTATATAATTACAAGTTATTCCCTACTTTATTTATTTTTTATCTTTTGGTTAATTTGGAATATGGAGAGGTTGTAATGGTCTATATATGTTGAAGATGGATTGGTGGGAGGGGCAAGCTGCACCAACTTCCATGTGTTTTATTATTGATTTTATTGACTAGAGGGCACCCACTCCCATGTAGGACAAATCTACCAAATCTTCATTTTTTTAGGTACTAAGTATGCTTTAATATATCGAATCCCAAGAGGGGGGAGGGGTGAAAAAAAACAAAGGAATCACGCCTAGTTAGAATCTTTCCTTCGATATTGACTCTCATGACCAATGGTCCCCAAAAATAAGCAATAAACTTCAGCACCCAAGTGGTGCCCACAGTCATATAAATCTGTCTGCTCTATATATTCGTATTAATAAAGATGATCATCAAAAGCATTATCCTTATTATTATTATTATTTACTAAGTAGTGTTGATTATTAGGAAAGTTTCTAAAGCTAGACTCTTTTGACTGTCGTCCATGTGGAATGCGAGGAGTAGTGTTGGATGTTAATTAATCAGAGTAAGGTGGGCCGGCGGATCAGGTAGCAGCATCAGCAGCAAAGTGCCAAAACGGTAGTAGTACTGCGTGGTGGTGGTGGTGGTGGTGGGTCGGCATCAGGGGAGAGTGAGTAGTGGATGATAGGCAGGCAGATCAAGTGGTATTGGTGAATATTGATGGGTCATTTTGGTGAGAGATGAGTACTGATCTTCAAAGCCAAGCACTAGTAAGTTATAAGTACTACTTATAATTTATTTGTTGCCCAAACGTATGTTGAAATGTGACTTTCATTAGTTGGGCGATGATCATATATATATATATATAAATATTTATTTATATATATAGCACTGCTAGGTTGCCGCCCAGCAGTGATCACTGGGCGTGCTGCTTACGCAAAATTCATCTTTTTTATTTTTTTTATTTTTCACATTTTTAAATGTTTTTAAAAAATAAAAAAATATCAATACATTGATATTCACTTCCTTAATCAATAAAAAAAAATTAAAAACAAATAAATACATGAGCGGTCAAAATGAGGAGATCAAATGAGAGGACATACTAGCATTATTCATATATATCATGCATGATCTTTGTTTTGATTTGCATTATTAATGTTGTTTTGTTTTGTGTTTTCTTTTTGTTGTTTTTCTAAGCACATCATGTGTACGAGTTGCTTTTGGTAATTGGGGTCCTCATAAAAATGGCTAACCTATATATGTATATGCTTGCTAGACCATCACCATTTGTAATCTTTTGATCTTAACTTCTCATTTTCCTTTTTCTTTTTGCCTTTTTTCTTCCCATCTCGCATCTTATTGTTAAAGTTAATTCCTATGTTATTCATGCGCGCTATATAGGTAGCTTGAAATCCTAATAAGTATCTCATAAGGTCTTAGGCTTTAGATATATAGGAATTGCCTTGATTGTGTAAAGATAAACACCATTTGTATAGCATCCAAAGCTTCGAACTAGAAAAGATATTAAAAAATGAAAAGTGATACAGCCACATGAAATATATTTTATAAAAGTCATTCACAAACTGACGTAATTTCATACAATACGTTAGATCTATTTTATAATAAAACTAACTTTATAACCTGACGTGTTATATTAAACTGTATCAGTTTGTGAGTTTATTATTGTGAAGTCTCTTTATAACTAAATTATTTCTCTTAAAAAATGTCGTAATAAGGAGACTTTGACAGACTTATTAGAGTCCACTTTTATATATTGTTGGGTATAAAATAAAAAATCAAGAATCAAACTCAGAGATAAGGCTAAGAAGAGATTAGATAAGTTGACTATGACACCTACAAGAAAAGGGTTTCATAAGGCAAGTACAATTCAGTTACTTCAAAAGGGAAAGAGATCTCTCTAAAGAGATGGAATCTCCTTAGATGATGAGAGACTTTGGACTACAAACAGAGACCCCCAAATCTCCTCCCTTGAGGAGGATGGTATCTTCTCCAACCCTCAAAATTCTCAATTTTTTCAATTGTATTGAGAGATAAGCGAGTCAACGAGAGATTGAAAAATCACCCACCATAGTGGATTTCACCCCCAAATGACTTGTGGACGTAGACTTTAGGTATGTAAATCTGTGTCTCTCTCTTTATTTATATTTTATGTATTTATTTATTGTTTATTCCCATGGAGGAACGTTCAAGCACCGTATTTACGTCCAAACCCTCATTGTGGGCTTTTTGACTACATCGTCGTGGCTAGAATCACCATTCCAAGCCTGTTGTGCAAATTTACGCATTAACAATTGGAGGCGTCTGTCAGATCGACTTATTCTCTACACCAGAAGTGGGAGAATGATGATTTCCCAACTTATGAGATCGTCTCCGAAGAAGGAGATAAGTGAGAGAATCATGTGCAGGATACACAGTGTGCACTGTGCATGTGGGATGTGCACTATGCACATGGGACGTGCATGATATACATGAGGTGTACAGCATGCACGTAAGACCTGCATTGTGCATACCATGCATAGTGAGCATGATGGGTGCACATCACCATGCACCTAGTGGCTTACGTTGGTGGGCATGAGGTCCCACTACCTCCTCTGCACAACGAGAGCGTAGTAGGTCGCCACACCATACGGTAAGATGAAGGTGGAAAGACTTTTCCCGTCGTCCCTCACTTCCTCCCATGGCACGGGAAGACCTCACTAGGAAGTATCAACCCGTTGTGAACTGTTGTTGCCTAGAGCCACCGATAGTAGCATTATGCAGAGGGGGACACCAGAAACAACCGGCAATAGTTTTTGTCGCTAGTGGTAGGCCTAAAACAGGTTGAAAGCCAGCAGGCAGACAACTCGCCAGTCGTGCGCTTACCTGTGATGTTGCAAGAAAGTCGGTAAGCACTGCTTCTTGCTCGCTGGCCTTTTTTGCGGCTACCATGACATCTTTCACCCACGACAAGCTCAAAAACCATTGAACCCAACAAATGGCAGGCACCATCTTGCTTCTCGATATTGCCTATAGTGAGCAAGTCAAGCTCACCTGTCTTGCATTCTTCACGACGAGCAGCACCTTGCGACGTTATGGTGGTCACTGTGTAGCATCTTGTCACCCTCATGGCAGCCAACGTGCAGCATCTCTCCACCCTCATGGTGGGCAACAACTCACTAGCCTCACCAGTGCAGCACCTTGGCAAGTTATGGCGGCCAACATGCGGCATCTCGCCACCCTTGTGGAGGACAAAAAGCACGCGGCGCTTGCTTGACACCAATGCCATGGAAGCTTGCTCGACACCAAGGTTTCACGCCACATAGGCATTCAACTTTGTGGCAGGCAACAAGCACTCAATGGGCAAGTCTTTGCCCACCATGATGAAACACATGGGCAAGTCCAATAAGTGAATGCTCATTGTAGAAGGCATGCCAAAACCCAAAACACAAGCAAAAGAACGTGTGCATTGCAAAAGAATCTTGGCTCCATGACAGTTAAGCCTCACACGGCGGCACCAAACTCACTGCCAGGCGAGGCTAGGGATTGCCACTGTTCCCAGAGGAAGGTCTTAAAGCTCTCTTGCCATACTGGCAGACAAATATTCCTCATACCACACATAGCGGGTGCAGTGCCACTTGTACTGGGGGGCACACTTGTGCTAGGGGACAATGATTGGGGTGGTGAAGTTTTTCCCACTATTCCTTGCGAGCATACCACCATCAGCTTGGTCACATTACTACGACATGCACTTGTTTCAAGTGTTGGTATGTGAAGGCGTTTCCACAAGGATTATCGGTGCTAAGAACAACTATACTGGCAATGTTTTCATCTACAACAACTGAATGGCTTCAAAATTGTTCTCCCAACCCTGTTCAGATCGAAGGTCAGCACCAATGTAAAGACACCAATGGCAATGGGCCCACCATGATCACCAAAGGCCAGAACCAACTGATGGTCGAAACCTCGTTGGCCTAGCAAGTTAGACGCAACCACTGGCGTCCAGTGCCCAATCCATAAACCTCCGCATAGATTCAACAAATAAATCATCTTCAGCATGATCATAACCACCATAAGGCTCGTCTAGTCTCTCCCAAATAACAAAAGGATTGTTCAGCTCTCAAGCCTCGCTCAAGCACTATAGAAATCAAATGCTCACAAGACATCACACCACTTAACTCAGGTTTGCAACTCTCAAACATGTAACTTAGACTATCTACACATACTAGTTTAGTTTTTAGTGAAAACCTCTCACCACGATCGGTTAGGCATGGCACCCATAAAAGCAACACAATCGAGCATCTCACACCAAGATTAACCACACTTGAACAATCAGGTTAGCCTCCTTCAACGCTGTCGAGCACCCCTCCTGCTAGGTCTAGCCCCACTCAAGTACACAGGTTACCCTCACTCATCACCAATGAGCACATTCGAGCAAATCTCCCGCCTCACATAAAGCCACGTGTTTTCACACTCACACTTGGCCATCAACGCCAACACAATCGAGCATCTTCTTCAGCAAATGTTAAGTGTTGACACTCGTGCCACAACCACCTCGTGCAAGTTACTTTTAGGAAAAAGTCTCCATGCTCCATAACTACCTCTAGTGAGTTACCTTCGGGAAAGAGCCAATGGGCTTAGCAACTACCTAGAATGGACCCAGAGAGCCGATGGGCTCCCTAATCATCTAAGTGCAAGTTACCACGAACACACGCTAACCTCCAAACAACAAAATCTCCTCTATGGGCAAAAAAAAAATCCACTAGTACAAGCAAAATAGTTGCTAAGTACAGAAATACACGCTCTTTTCTCACAATAAACATTTACATGCAACCATCTGAACACTCGATTATCAGGAAAACGTTCACACAAACAAGCTTTCCAAAATTTATTTCTACAGATTATCTCTATCATAGTTGACTTGAATATGTTCAAGGCCTTTTTGTTGAACAAATCAACCTTAAGAATTGCAGGTATCTATTGGGTATAAAATCAACAACCAAGAATCAAGACCAAAGATAAGACCAAGATGAGATGAGGCAAGTTGAGTTATACATACATAAGGAAATTGTTTCATAAGGCAATTAGGACTCAATTAATTCAAATAATGAAAGAGGCCTCTATAAAGAGAGACTTTGGACTACGAACAGAGACCCCCAAAACTTGTTTCTTAAGGAGGATGACATGTGCTTCAACCTACACAATTTCTAATTTCTTCCATTGTATTGAGAGATAAGTGAAGCAATGAGAGATTGTAAAATTATCCATCATAGTAAATTTTACCTCCAAACTATCCATAGACATAGATTTTATCTTAAACCACGTAAATCTGTGTGTATCTCTTTATTTATATTTTATGTATTTATTCATTACTTATTCCTATGGATGAACATTCAAATATCTTATCGACGTCCAAACTACCGTTGTGGGCTTTTTGACTACATCGTCGTGGCCCGATTCACGTCCACCAAGTATGACTTTCATATATTTTATGTATGACTCACGGCAATAAAGAATGCGAGAAATATGTTCAATTAAGAAGCTTCGACTTTCATATATATACTCAGTTTCGATCCAGTTCTTAATTAACGTAACACCAAGTACTACTTTTTCTATATTTAATTCCCTCGAATTGCCAACTCTTTAACAATATAATTATCTTTGAGCCCATAATTTAATTATATTTGTGCTTTTTTATTTTAATGCATAAAATAATCAAATTATGATCTATGAGCTATATTATAATATTTTAAGCAAGAGCTTTGCTCCAATTAAGCAACCTAGCTAGTCCAATCTTGTATATATAACATAACCATGAATTGACGAATTTAACTTTTAAGAGAATTTGAAATGTCATATAATTATTAAATATTAGATTATTTGAAATAGAGAGTCTGAAACACATCGACTTTAAACTTTGCATTCTTTTCTCTATATTTAAACTTTTAAATGTCACATTTAAAAAATTTGAAAAGCAAGTTTAATAATAATAAAAAATATATATATAGTTTATAGTTTTTTATTTTTTTATTATTATTTTTATTTCAAGTTTTTCCACTCCTATATATAGCTCTGCCTTAGCTTGGTCTACCTCGTTTCGTGTGTGGGTTCCAGAAACTCGGATTTTCAGATTTTCACTTTCACACTTGAGCAAATATGGAGAATAGGGGGCCTTAGTGGCGGCCAGGGAGTCTCCGATGTTAAAGTCAGTATATCTCTTTAGTACTTTGTGCGTAATCTTAGAGGAATCAGAGATAGTTCTTCGTATATGAGGATCGGCTTTTATATTAGGTTTCTGGTGGGGATCACCTATCCCTGACTCCGAGGAGCACCATTAATGCAGCGTGGCTCCCTGACTCACTTTCTCTAAAGGGTGTTCTCCATTGTGACCCTCCATGCTTGTTGTCAGAAGATCAAGGATTTTTTGTATGTCCCACTTGCCTACTAGGCAAGTTTTTGAGGATAGGGTATCAGCGAGGTGGTGTCAGGATGGTGAGCCCTATCTCCCCCTGTTGTCCGCTTTCCCCATGTACGGGTTGCTTCAGGGTAGGTTTTGCTCGCAAGCCAAGTACTCTGCAGAGGCCCACTCACTCATTTTAGTGGGTGAGGGGGGGTCGTTGGGCTTGACTAGGCTTGGTCGGGCTCTCTGACTTGCTTCCCCCGTGGTCCATCGTGGGCTCGATGTATGGGCCAATAAGGGGAAAAACCCCCTTACAGTTATCCCGCCAATTCTCATCGGACTAGGCCGATAGAAATTCTTTCTAGCTTTCACCGTTATGCTTTGCATTTTCCTGTAGTCACTGCAGTTGTTGTCCTTTTCCCTAGAAAGCGGTGGTCGTTATTCTCTTGGCTCTTCTGCTTACCTGGTTTTTATGCCCGCATGGCTTTTTCATGGTTTTAATGATGTTGGGCAACGATTCCAATTCCAATTTTATTGGCACGCTTTCTGACGATTGGACTTCGCACTTGATTGCGTCCTTTTAGTCCTCTTAGAATTGATGGTGTTAGGCGATCCTTGTATCCACATCGCGTTGCACAGTGCATGCTACGAAATTTGTGCATATCCTGCCAGCTTCGTGAGGCGTGTGCATTCCTATGCTCATGGGAAGGCTAACCGTCGATGGGGGGTCTATTTAAATCTCATTCTTTTGATGTTGGAACCCATTTTGCTTCCTCTTCCTTTCTTAGAGTTCTTCATGCTTATTCTTTTTCTCTTTAAACCTTATTCTGCCTGCATCTCGTTCTCCCCATCTTCCGTTTCCACATTCACATGGCTCCCAAGAACTCTTCATGTCCCACCCCTAAGAGTCCTAAACTGGCCATGCCTCCTGGCTCTTTGCACGTTCCCTAGGGCCTAGACCCTTTTGAGGATCACACCGAGTCACAAAGATTCGAGGGGTTCTCGTGGTGTTCGATTGTGACACCTGATGAGTTGGAGTCGCTGAAATCAACCTACAAGGTGAATGGCATTGTAGAGTTTAAGGTGCCATCTCCTAACGAAGGCGACGTGGACTCCGAAGGGTACGAGTCAAAGGTGGCCATGTACCCTAGCATGTTCTCCAACAGCTTTAGGCTACCTTTCTGCCGTCCAGCTCGTGATGTGCTGGACTATTTGCACTTGGCACCCGCCCAACTTCATCCAAACGCATGGTGGATTTTGGTATTATGCTGCGTCATCTGGCTGCGGGAGTTGGAGGAGTTGGGTTCCGAGTACCTTGATCTCACTGCGAGTAAGTTCCTCCTCACTGACAATCTTCTAAAGTAGAGTGACAATACTTGTAGCTGCAAGTCTATCCAGGCATTGGCTCTTTTAGAGTTGCGGTACAATCGAGTCAAGGGTTAGAGCCGATGCTTTTTCTTCTTGTCCTATAGGGGATGGGAGTTCCCTATCGATCAGTCTAATCGGTGTGACTAGCCCGTTTGCGCCATCAGGGGGTCGTGGGCGATGACAAGAGCACCTGACCCTCGGTGACTCCCGAAGAAGTGAGTCGGATCAAGGTCATTCGCACTTGGGTGAAAGCTAATTTGGACGACATTTTTTTCGAGGCCCTATTGGATGACGGCAGCCTTCGGCAATTTTTGCCTCCCTTAGCCAGCATGCAATTTGCCTACCGGACTATACCCATACAAGAGGTTGTGCCCCAGGTTCAAAGGTGTTCCCCCAACCCACTAGTGGAGGGGATTGGAAAGAAACCTAGGAGGGAGTCTCCCGCCGAAGCCAACTCCGACGAGAAGCCCATCCCCCTTCTGGGGTAATCTTAAATCTTCGGTCAAGGTAGTAGTTCAGCGCCCAATGCCGAGGTCACCGAAAAAGGTGGTGGTGACCGTATCACCTCCTCGTGCTGCTCCTCTTTCTCTCCCCTGTAGGGCGGGTGGTTCTGATCCTCCCCAGTTGGTTCAAGCAGATCCACCGATGGCCTCCCTTGCGCAGCACGGGGAGGCTCTTGCAACCATTTTAGAGGAGAGGAGTTGCTTTCTATCAGATTTTATGGAGTTCTCTTGGACTGTCCTATTAATGAGTCCCAGATAGTCCACTTATCTCCAGACGTCGATCTCGAGAGGGTTCCCTTGTCCTTGTCTGTGAGCTACCCTGCCGGGGGTGAAGATCTCCTCGACTGGGTTTCAATCCCTTTCTCCCATTTCCTATTCCCTTGAAGTTGAGGTTGCCTTGCCTACGCCTAGCCTGAAGGGCGAGGGTAGCAGGGGCCGTGTCATGTGCCGAGGGTGTTTTAGAGGACACACTCGATATTGAGGTTGTGGCTGTGTTAGTGGAGGTCAACGAAGGTTCGGTTGTTGCGGTCGACGCCGGGGCTCCACTGTCCTTCACTTACACCACCCTGGCCTTGGCTTGGGCGGAAGCTAAAGCGAGGGTTGACGTGGGTGAGGGTGGTGAGGTCTTGGACACATTGGTGGATGTTGGCGCTCCTTTGGCCTTCACTGACACCATCCTAGCTTTGGTGTCGAAGAGGGCTGGTGCTGAAGTGGGGGGATAACGACAGGAGCGACCAATGGGGCCCTTCTAGAGCTCGATACCGAGGTGCCGGCTAGCAAGGCTCTAGCAACTTTCGTGGGCACAAAGGTTGGGGATATTCCTAAATGTGCTATGGGAGGCCTATGCCTGGCAGGTGGCTATTGCAATGAGCTTGAAAGCCCATTTAATGATAGGGGAATGTTGCCCCAAGGCCGACGGTAAGCGGGGGTTGTCCTACTCGTGTCTAGGACATGGCTGGGAGGCTTAGGGAGTTCTACTCCTAGGTTAGATGTCGACTCATTATACCTTCTTTTAAGCTTTCTTTGTGGACGACCGGGAGGCATTAAAAGGAGATAACCGGGTGCTCTAATCTTCAGCTTGGTTGGCCTTGCGCCGTGCCAGAGAGAAAAGGGAGAGAAAAGAAAAGTTTGAGGAAACCCTCATTAAGGTGCAATTTAGTCAGCGGCGGAGGCAAAAGAGGATATTCAAGCTTTGTCGACTCAAGGCCCAACTTAAGTCCACCTTGGTGAGGTTCCGGGAGTCATTTGATCGCCAGTGGAGGGAGCTAGAGCAACTGTGAGCTGAGAACGTGAAGTTGCAAAAATAGCACGACTCTGACTCCCAGTTGTACAAGTGGTTGGAAGGGAGGTATGTGGAGGCCTTCAAGTCTTTGTAGAAAAAGAGGGCTCTCTCAAGGCTAAGGACCAGAGAGTAAAGGCCTTGGAGTTTTAGAAGACCGAGGCTGATCGGGAAATGGCCATCCGTGAGGCCACCATCTCGGACTTGCACTCCCACCTCGACGGCACCAAAGTTGCCCTTCCTCAGCTGCACGAGGAGTTGTCGTATGTCCGCTTGGTTCATGACGATACTTGGAATTATGGCTACTTGGAAGGTTTGGAGAGAATGAGAGATCATGTGCTCTTAAATCCCCAAAGCAACTTGAGGGCACTGAAAGTGCAGGAGCTCCCTCTGGACCTAGCGGCGCTGAAGCGTGGAGCCTTAATAGGGAAATAGCTCATCCCGGGTTCCCTCTTAGACAATCCTTGGTAGTGACAACTCCAGCAGCTGAACAACTCCCTCTCCGTGTTGATGTATCTCTATATGTCCTTGCAGCCATTTGCTCGTGCCTTTTATAAGCTTAATTTCTTAATAAAATTGTCATTTTCCTTTGCCATTTGCCATTTGCTTGCGCCTTGCATACGTTGATCCAATCTTCATCCGGGCAGAAGTGGTGGTAAGTTTGTCGGGCAGTTTGAGATGGACCTGCTCTCGTCTGTTGATGCACATGAGGAAGGTATGTGTCAGGCAACTGACGGTTCCGCTCTTCACTGCTAGAAAGTAAGGGCAGCCTCTGGCGTGACTCATCCCTTTAGTGCATCGTAGGAGGTAAGTAGTTATCGATGGAGATTTTATTGGTAGAGATTTCCTTGATGTAGATTATATTGGTGGAGGTTACGTTGAGGGAGATTATGCTTTATTCTTGAAAAGCCACATTCTCATTAATAGAATTTATACATCAATGTGGAAATGTAAATTACAAGTCATTGGGTTTTTGTTTTTAGCAATAAAACGTTTGCAGGTGTTCAACGTTCTAGGGGTATGGCAGCTCGTTCCCTTGGGAGTCTTGGAGCCAGTAGGAGCTTGGACGGTTGTTGGCGATGACCACGTAGGGGCCTTCCCATCTCTGGGTGTGGCAGCTTTCCTTCGTCTCCCGTCTGCTTCAGCACAAGGTCCCCTGTTTTGAACACCCTTGGTTGCACGCATTCGCTGAAGCATTGCTCCGTTGTTCTTTTGTTGACGGCTGTTCTTACTTCTGCCTCAAGCCTAACCTCCTTCAGCAAGTCAAGTTGTTCTTCTAGTTATTTGTGGTTGGATTTGTGCTCAAAGTGTTGTACCCTGTAGGTTGGGATCCCAATCTCGATTGGTGGCATCGCCTGATGATTGTAGGTAATAGTGAAAGGGTCTCTCTTGTTAGGGTCGTTACAGTGACACGGTATGCCCATAGGACTCAGGGAAGTTCCTCCGCCCTCATGCCCTTTTTGTCAGTAAGCTTCTTTTTTAGTACTCCCCATCAAAGTCTTGCTGGTCGCTTCCACCTACCTATTGGATTGAGGATGTCCTGGAGACGAGTAGCGAAGCTTGATTCCCAGCTCTTGGCACTAGTCATAGTAGTGATCAAAGTCAAACTGCCTACCGTTATTTGATATGATGGTATGACGGATGCAAAATCTTTAGACGACTATTTTCTACGAAAAGCGCGTGATGATGCTTATCGTGATTGTCGCTAACGCCTCAGCCTCTACCCACTTGGTTAAGTAATCTATTGTCACTACTACAAACTTCACTCCTCTCTTGCTTGGGAGGAAGGGGGCCTACCAGATCAATCCCCCATTGGGTGAAGGGCCATGGCGAGGTGATCGACGTCATTTCTTCTGGTGGGTAATGGGGCACTACGGAGTATTCTTGGCTTTTCTTGCACTTCTATACATACTCCTCGGTCTCCCACAGGATGCGAGGCCAATAGTACCACGTCCTCATCACTTTACCCGCCAGCACTTTTCCTTTAGAGTGGTTGCCACAGATCGCCAACATGTGTTGGGCTTCTTCAAATGAGATGCATCTCAAGAGAGGTGTGGAATGTCCTCTACGGTATAGGACTCTATCGATTAATGTGTAACGAGCCGCTTTATTCCTAATCTTTCTGGCCTCGTGTCTATCGTCAAGAACCTCGTTGGTATCTATATTCCTAATAATATCCAACGCTCATTCTGGAGCTTCTGGCTTTACTTCCACCACTTCAATCCCCATAGTTGGTATTTCGACGGTCTTGATCATTGTCCCTTCTGGCAAGGGAGAGTTTTCTTTCCAGACTCCGTCCATATGAATTTTTCCGCCTTTTGATTCTCAATCCTCAGCACTTGTTGGATCTGAAAGTATTCAAAGTGAGCATGCTCAGCTTCTATAAGCATAAGATATTTCTTTAATTTCTTGCTCTTTGTAGCAAACTCCCGCCGTACCTGATTGACCACAACTTGAGAGTTGGCTCGCACCTCTACCTCCTTGGCGTCTAAAGATATAGCGACTACTGGACACGAGAACAATGCCTTATACTTTGCCTCATTGTTAGTGGTTTTGAATGCCAACTTGATAACTTAATTATGCTCTTCGCCTTCATCCATAATTATATGCTTCCCCACTCCCCCACCAGCCCAGCGATGAACCGTCAACGAAGACTTGCCAGGGCTTCATAGAAGGTGCATGTTCAACCCCTTCCAAGAAATCGGTAATTCTTCTACGAAATCTGCCAATACCTGTCCCTTAATAGCATTATGTGGTGAGCATTCGAAGTCAAACTCGCTCAGTTCCACTGCCCAGTTCGTAAGGTGAGCGGAGGCATCTGTTCTTTGTAGGATCTTCTTCATGGGGGGTCTCGATGAGAACCCTTACCAAGTTTGCTTGGAAATACGGTTGAAGTTTCTGGGTGGTTACCACTAAGGCGAAGGCGAGTTGCTTTATGCGAGAGTAATTGGCTTGTACCCCTCGGTATGCTCGGTTTGTGTAGTACAAGAGGCCCCACCTTCGTCTCGTACTAGGGCTGTGAAAGCTGCTTGTGGGGAGACTAATAGGTATAGGGTCAACATTTCTCCACACCTAAGTTGGCTAAAAAGTGATGGGCTAGTAAGGTATTTCTTGAGATCTTCAAAAGCGCTGTCACACTTTTCATCTCATGTCTACGCTTTTCATAAAACCTTGAAAAATGGTAGGCATTTGTCGGCAAAGTTGTGAAATTATTTTCGTACCGATCGATACGACCAAAATATGCCATACTGGCCAGGTAGCCGGTACATAGAAGACCCTTGTTTCGTACCAGGCAGAATTTTGATCGTATCGACCTATATCAGCCAATACATCGGATTTCGGTCAATATACAGATTTTGGCCTTAACTTTTTTTTTTTCATTTCTTTAAACTGTAGACTCATTTTTGGACTCCCAATTCAGACCAGACTATTTATAATTTATATATATAATTTATTCATATATAGACTATTCCGAAACAGTATCTGAAACGGTACCAGTACCGAAATATCTCGTTTCAATGCCTCTACCGAAATGGTCACCAAAACGGTATTCAAAACATTGCCTGTCGGTGGATCTCAACACGAATCTGTTAAGGGCTGCTACTCTTCTGGCTAGTTTCTGTACTTCGTTTATGCTTCGAAGGGAGCCATGCTGAGTATGGCTTCCACTTTCTCTGGGTTGGTTTCTATCCCTACTCAAATACCATGAAGTCTAAGATTTTCCCGAAGCCTACGCCAAAGATACACTTCGTCAGGTTCAGATTCATCTGGTACTGCCTTAATAACGTGAAGGCTTTGCGAAGGTCATCCAAGTGTTGCTCAAGGTTCTTGCTTTTGACTAGCGAATCGTCCACATAAACTTCCATGTTTCTACCAATCTGATTTTTGAACATACAGTTGACTAACCATTGGTAGGTGGCACCCATGTTTCTCAGTCCAAACGGCATGGCTGAGTAGCAGTATAATCCTCGATCGGTGATGAACGAGGCTTTTTCCTCATCAGTTGGGTTAATGCAGATCTGGTTGTACCTAGAGTAGGCGTCCATGGAGTCGACGATCAAGTTGATCTGAGGTAGTAGGAAACTATCTTTTAGGCAGGCCTTATTCAAGTCAGTGAAGTCAACACACATTCTCCACTTACCGGTTTGTTTTTTCACCAATACCACATCGGACAGCCAGCCCGAGTAATGGGCCTCCCGTATGAAGCCCGCTACCAGTAGCCGACTGACTTGCGTTGCGATGGCGACATTTTTCTATGCTAAAGTTTCGACGTTTTGCCTTACTCATTTAGCCTTTGGGTCCACGCTCAGGTGGTGCTATATGACCTTTGGGTCGATCCTGGGTATGTCTTTGTGACTCCAAGCGAAGGCATCTCGGTGCTCCGTGAGGAGCTGTTGTTTGGCTCTTCTCATGTAGGGTGTAATCTCGCTATTTCCGATCGGCTCGAGTTCAATGGGATCAACTCCAGTGGTTCATCTGTCTCCACCTTCGTGAGCCCCTACTCGTCTCGAACCTCCCCCTCCATTGGGGTTTGCTCGAGTGGGGGTGGGAGATCGTGGTCACCGGTCGGGAAGTGGATCATATGTACCTCGACATTTTTGGCTTCAACTCTTGCACATAATGTTCTCATGCCATGACTTGCATGTCTTTTCTTTCTTCCTCTGCGTCGCCTCCTTCTCCTACGTTCTTGGATCCCATGTCCTCGTTGTTGCTTGGTTCTACCTCATTGTCTGGCTCGTTGGTGGCCACTTTAAGTGTTTTGTTTTCTTGCACCTCAGTAGTTAGCTTTCCCATCAATTGTTCCATTGCGGCGAGTTTTGCTTCCATGTTTGCTGACGTTGTTTCTTCCTGTCCCCGAGTTGTCTAAGAACGAGTTGTCGCAGGCGCATGAAGGACACATGAAGTCTATAGAGATCTTACAGATGGCGCCACTGTGAACATCATGTTTCATGCACTTTTGGGCCGGGTTCCAGAAACTCAGGTTTTTAGGTTTTCACCTGCACACTTGAGCAAACATGGAGAATAGGGGGACCTTAGTGGTAGCTGGGGAGCCACCAATGCTAAAGTTAGCATATGTCTTTAGTAGTTTGTACGTAAACTTAAAGGAATCAAAGACAATTCTTCATACTTTGGGATTGGCTTTTATACTAGGTTTTTGGTGGGGAACACTCGTCCTTAACTCCGAGGAACTTATGTCATTTCCATTCTTCCTTTGTCAGAATCCTTTATTATGGCATGGTTTATGGGGCGGCGTCTTTAAATGCGGTGTGGCTCCCTAACTCACTTTATCTGACGGGTGTTCCCTGTCAAGCCCCTCCATGCTTGCTGTCAGAAAATCAAAAGTTCTTCGTATGTCCCACCTGCTTGCCTACGCAGGTTCCTAAGGACAGAGTGTCAGCGGGGTGGTGTCAGGATGGCAAGCCCCATCTCCTCCTGCTGTCTGCTTTCCCCATGTATTGGTTGCTTCGGATGTAGGTTTTCCTCGCGGGTCGAGTATTCTGCAGAGGCACACTGACTCTTCTTAGTTTGGGGGGTCGTTGGGTTGGACCTAGCTTGGCCAGGCTCTCTGACTTACTTTTCCCGTGGTCCCACGTGAGCTGGTTGTATCGGCCGATAGGGAGAAAAAAAACCCCTTACACTATGCCATCTTTTCTCTATATTTAATCTTTTAAATGTCACATTTAGAAAAACTCAAAATCAAGTTTAATAAAAAAAATTAAAAATATGTAGTTTCTAGTTTTTTAGCTCTGCCTTAGCCTGGTCTGACTTGTTGTCTACACACGTCATACCATGCCCTCCCCAATCGTCAATATATTGGTATAGAACGAAATCACGACAATAGTTCAAGGGCATGGCCACAACATGCCACCGCATACATCTCATCTCATCTGGCGGCTACATGCGTCGTATCAATGAAATCGACATTTTATGATATAATAGATCTGACCTACCCTGTACTACTGACTCACGATCTGCATGCGCTATCACAGTTCAATGAGAGATAATCCGGCCATTGGCGACTTGGACAAGGCAATGTCATCTATCCAACTATCTTATCACATTTCCTAATCAAAGATTTTGAGTATGGGAAATAGATCTCTTTTTCAAACGACTCAGATCTACAAACAACGGTGCATTACAACAATGAACAAACCACTGTCTCCAACATGGCAACATATTTCATTATTAGGAAGTGTAACAAACCGTCATTTAAGACGCCCCTTTGTCGGGAATGAGTGGGAACCAATTTATTGGTCCTATTGTTTTCTTTTTCTAGTTTTCACGTTATACTTAATACAATGAGATGTTTGTCAAGAAACTCCACCCCTCTCAACATATTTTGATCTGTTGATAAAATGCATGTTTAGAAAAAAAGAAAAAAGAAAAAGAACAAAAGAACAAGTGGAGTAGTTTAGGCCTTAAAAAATGTAAATATTAGATTAACAACTTAATTTTTTAGAAAAATAATTTATACAAACTCCAAATAGATAAGTCTCATGCAAACCCTTATAAAAAAGTAGAATTCACCTTGAAAAAGCGTAAAAAAAAAACTATTGTTTATTACTGGGACCCACTTTTTACAAAGTACTTATATGAAACTTGTCTATTTAAAACTTATACATAGCATTACTCTTAATTATAATTTCTCCATTAATACTAATCAATTTCAATTGCTACCATCTTTCTTGTTTTGTTAACCCTCTAGCTAAAGTTACTAAACATCATAGACTATATTTTTTAATTGACCAACACGAGCAGAGCATGGTGGCATTGGGGCGAGCCGTATAAACCAAATGCCTAAATTCAAAACTCCTCATCTACAATCTTGGGACCATCCGACGGGAAGAATTTTACCTTGAATTACTTGAAATGCACTATCAGAAATCTCCTTACCAAAGATTAGTAAAAACTCCTTCCCAAGTCAAAACTCCACATCTACACTCTTGAAATGCACTCTAAACTCATCAATCTGAAGAATTGATGGCAAAAGAAACTAAAACACTGTACAAGTACAAGTAGCCCCTTGAACAAACATGTTGTACAAAGTCAGTATTGTGGGAAGGTAATTTGTAATAATAAAGGCTCCCAAGAATTCTGTAGCGTAGAGTTTTATTTGACAGAAGTAGTCACCAGATTTTATGGTTGATGTCAAAGAAAAAGAAGGAAAACGAAATAAATTATTTTATTATTTTGGTTCAGTTGAAACATAATCTAAGGAGATGAAAGATTATTACAAGAATCACTATAAGAACAAATAATTCTACAGCTTGCAGAATCCACCAAAAAAGAACCACCAAACCTGTTCACCTAATACATATAAACTTTCTAATGTGTAAAAAATATTCTCTTTCAAGACACTATGATGGGGGCAAAAAAATTAAGAAAAGAAAAACATCCTATTAAAGTCAAAATTTTCTGCTTCTGACTCTACAATGATGGGACCACAGATCGAGAATTCATCATGGGGAAGATCACATATATATATAATCAGTAGCAAATTTTAACTTGTGAGACAATCTAGGAGATATGGGTGGCTTTGATTTATGTACCGTTCCCATAGAGGCTTATACCTGCCAATGGCCAACTTTAGCCATGGCTTCATGTTGCCGTTGAAGTGAATTACTGCTGCACTCTCAATCAAACGGTTGTCGATGTTCAAATCATATCCCAGCCCTAACACATGCCATCTCCGATCAAGTGGCTCGGTGAGACCATAAAAAGTTAGAAGGCCGGCGGGAAGGGTGCCTAGCTTCCAGAGTGTCCCGTCAGAGTTCTGCTCCTGCCAATGATGATATCGGGCAGTCACGTTTGCTTTCCTCCATGCAATCAAATCAAAGACATTCATACCAAATGCCCAACCACATGTTTGTGGGTCAAAATTTGAGCTGATAATTGAGTTTGAGAAGTTGAGATACTTGTAGTAACGATGAAAAGCTTCAAGACAAGTTTCCACTGCTCCATTTACATTTCCATGCAAATCCAACGAAAAAAGTGGCGTCAGATCCTTCTGGACCACGACATCATCATCAAGAAAAACTACCTTCTCTAGCTGTGGATAGATCTCCGGAATGTAAAACCGAAGGTGATTCAGCAAAGACAGGTACTTTGGGTTCCGCAGCTTTGGCTCAATGTTTAAATGTTCACCTCCTCCAAAATAGTAGGCCCATGAATTTGCATCATGGAGTTGTTTCACAATGGGGGCATATGACGCATTTAACCAAGAAAAATCCTCAATGTTCTGCACATCTATGGTAGACCCCTTGAAGTCGTTGCTAAGGAACCAAGCCTGCATTGCTCCATAGTTGACTCCATTGGTGACAATATGGAAGACCAATTGCTTGGGATGATCAGCATTGGAGATAGTGGAATTCACAACTACAGAGGTAGCCACTACATTATCTGAAAAGATACAGAAATGGTATAGATTGTTGTCTGTAAGTCGAGGAGAGTTTCTCTTGTCATCTGCGAGTTCTTGCAGAGATTGCTTTTTAAGCCAGTCAGCGATGAGTTTAACATTTACACAATGAAGACTCTTGGGTATTGCTTCAGATGCCAGTTGCCCAAACACTGTGCTTTGAACGGTTGCTGCATTTGCACGCTCTTCAAGGGCTTGAATATGAGATTTCATTGTCACTATTGTTGTTGCAATGTCATAATGGGTATCCTGTGCCTTAAAAATGAGAGATGATAGGCTTTTAATTATTGGCTCTGCTTCCTCTAATGTGATGGGCTCCCCCCTCATGGCAGCTTTGGAAAGCAAAAGCTGGCAGCTTCTGATTTTTGAGCTCAGCTCCCAAGCAAGGTGAAGGTTATTGTGCTCTTTGGCAATAATGACATAAGCCTTGGCAAGTGTCATTTGCTCAGCTAATTGCCGGGAAAACGAGGTAGCACTTAATACTTGTTCGGTAAAGTTCCAATCCTTATTGGTAGCTTGTTCAATTCTTGCATTTCTCTCCTGGCAAAGGGAGGTCACATGCCAAGTCAAACAACAAATACAAAAAGCAATCGGCCATATAATATTTGCAGCAATGCAGTCAACTCATCATATGAAACAATACATTAAAAAAACAAATACGCTAAAAGGGAATGGACGCAAAAAGCTCTGCCTTTCCACAAGCCAATCAAACTAAGAAAATATATACCATGGAGCAATAGAAATCATCGTCCCACTAAAAGCAATCTTATGAAAATTCCAATAAAAGTAAAAATTAACAGAATGAAATATAGATTTGAAGTTTTTATCTGCATGTGATGATTGTAGGCAAACCAAGATCAATTGTGCCAGGCCTTCATCTTTTTTTATGTTTCATTTTCTGGTGGAGATCTCTTGATGTAGGATAGAAAGAGATGTCCTCATCATCTCTTCTCTTCATACCAAAGAGAACTGAGGTAGATTATATTTTGTTGTAATGTCTGAAGCAAAAAATTACCAAATCTAGTTATAACTTCATTATAAATATCTTGGTTAGTATAGTTGTTTGGCTTGAATGGAAGCCACTAATCGATAAAGAAAATTCTGTAAAATTAGAAGTCGGAATAGGCTCACAAATTTCCATCTCAAAGTTGACAGATGTTTACATATATATTCTTGATATATGAGCAAACCATAGAGGCGAAGGTTATTGACCATAGTAATGTTTATATCGGGAACAGACCCTCACTTGTTGCCAGAGCCAGCGGCAGTGGCAGCGGTGGTGGCAGTTCATTGACAATGCTGGGAGAGTTAGGTAGATGATGGTAGCGACGGTATTGGCAATGAGAAAATGGCGACACTAGTCAATAGCTGCCAAAAGATTGTGGGTTGTGTGGTGGCAATGCTGGTGACAAAGAGCCAAGCATTTTTTTTTTTTTGGTCTGTAACCTACTTTCATTTTTCCCTCCGCAATCACTATATTCAACTTTTCCAATAGGACTGAAAATATGAATTAAACCTTTCAAAATCAATTGTAATTTCAATGCTTTGTGGCACCACAAACACATGAATCAAAGCTCCATGTTGATTCCACAATTTCTCAATAAGTCAAAAACTATCAGTACTGATAACAAAAGCAGTGAACCAGATACTACTACAGTAAAACAATTCACATAAGAAACTATTAAAGATATCTTTAGTTTTATTTGGCATCCTTCTAGGCAGAAAAATATATAACTGCTGACACTCAGCAGGCACACATACCTTAGTTAGTACTCTCACTTGTAACTTAAAGAGGTTTTGTGAAAATGATAATTTATTGGAGAAGCTAGGTCAGAAAGTCTTAATAACATACCATGCAAAATATATAACAGTAAACATGGCCTAAAAGAGCAGAATATAACATGCACCACAGTATAAACAGTTTGTTTGCATTGATAATAGCTTCTTAGCTTTATGCTTAAGAGAAACTATGAACTTATATTCAGAAATGATATTTCCAGTAGTTCCATATATATATATATAAATATATATTCACAAACTTATATTCTGTAATTAAAATATTGAAGTTAGAACTGCGAACAATTTTAAAATCGACAGTTTCATTTGGGATAATAAATGCCCATGAATGGGACATGTAACCTGGAGCATGGTTGCTAGGATCAGGAAGCAATGGTTTTTCTTCATAGAATAGTTCTGGCAGATAATAGTATATGGAGAATTCTAATCAAATGGGCATTAGATTTATCATCTGTGCAACATTAATGCAAGTTATTACTACCGAGACTTATGGTACAGAGATCGCATGAGCAAAGTCGGAATCAACTCTCCCCCGAGCACCTCTGAAATTGACTAAAAAACAAGCAATTAATATTAAAATCCTCAACAGATGTCTTTATATATTTTCCACCCTTCCTCTACCAATAATCTAGAGTGAAGCTATCATCGACCTTTTCACATAACTAGTAATTAATGACATCCTACCATTAATATTCTTGCACAGTTGGCAGAGCATGAGTTTCATGCAGCATCTCACGTTCAGCAGAACAAGAAAATATCAACCCTTATTGTAAAATTACACAACAACAGTATGGCATCACAAATCCATTTTTCAAAAATCAATTCATATTAACATATTAACATAAAAAGTAACATCAACTTGCATTAAGAATAAAAAATTCATTGAAAAATAAAATCCACAAATTATGACCTTTGATTAGAACCAAAGTTTCGAAGGGAAGCTACTCCAATATCACATTAGCCCCGATGGTGCTAATATATAATTCAGAAGTATAATGTGAATGTATTAATGAACCTTAGTGAAGGTGATGAAACTCGCATTAAGGGCAGTAAAAGTCATGTATTCCAAGAATTGAAGCATTAAAGAGTAAAGTACACAAGCAAGATATATGAGAATTAAATAATTAGGACCTTTTTATCCCATGTGTTTAGAGCAATATTTCCAAGTATTAGACTCTTGTCAGGTATAGTGAAAAAGAGGAAGGGAATTGAGTAACTTGATTTGTCACCGAACATACTAGATTAATATTTGAGAATGTAATGCAAAACATATAGCACCAGAGACCTGGTCAAATTTTTGGAAAAAAAAAATCTTAGCTCTATCAGTCTACAGTATATGAGTGTTGCAATTTTGCATTATTATTTTGGGTCATGTATCATCATACAACCTTGTCAATGGGATCTCCTACGACATATAACTGTTTTAGGACAATTATAGCTGTTCAATTTCTATTGTCAACAACATATTAAATCATTGAAGCGTAGTCATTAGATTTCTTCCCACCAAAACACAAATTTAAGGGAAATCGCCAAAATGGTTTTCAAAAGAGAAATCAGAAGGAAAATTTGTAGGAACTTTAAAGCGAGTCAATTTTTTTAGAAATTCAACCAAAGTATGAAATAGGAAAGTTTGCAATGACATTTCAAGAAATCCTACAAAAACCACATGAAGACTGTAGTTGTGATAATTTGGAGGTAAAGACAATAACTTACTGAGAAAGCCTCGAGAGGTGAACAGGGTCAATGTTACTCTTATATAGATCAAAATAAAGCCCATATTTATGCAATGTAATCACATAGGCAAGTCAAAGATAAGGGATTCTCTTCCTGCTTAAATTTAGAAACCAAAGACTTTTTCCACTATCTTGATATATTAGCTAGATTAATGTATATCCGGCCAACTACTACAAACAGAAACACCAAGAATGGCAGTCAATGTAATCACTCCAGTTACTATGTGATTCAGTTTGTCTCCTCAACTCAAATCGATGCCATCTTCCAAAACAAGTTTTTGGTCACAATACAATTTTGATCCCTGAAATGTGTCAAATTCTCACTTGTAGCTGAACTACAGATTTTGACAAATAAAAACTGATGTTTAGAAAAGCCTTCAACAAAGAAATGCAACAGTCTGTCCAAAAAAGCCTTCATCCAAGAAATGTAAAGCTCCTGGTTGCCTGTTGATTTTATATTTGTGCTGGCACATTATTGAAGCGTCAAAGTAACTTGTTGTTCCTTCATTAGTATAGACCAGTTCACTCAACAGAGGACTCCTCTATTCTATAAGTTTAAGACCAGTTAAATATAATTGTGAAATGATGCCCTAAACAGAAAGACAAAGCACGGTTTTCTAACAAGACCGTGGTACATGTTTATCAGTTAGAATGGAAGTTTACAAGAACTGAAAACTTGTACACTATGTCACAATCAACTATAGTCTCCTAACTTCTAAATTGATAGCTTAGCACCAACAACTTGCATAGCTGATATGTCAATGGGACTACTACCATCAGTTTTCAGTCCCATATAAGAAGAACTTTTTGCATTTGTAATTGTGAGTTAGGATCACATCTGACCTTGCACAATGCACTTCAATATGATCTTGGGCAAAAATAAACAAGTGGCACTATTTCTATAAGTACACACAAAATTAATGTGACATCCCAGCATTAATTGATGCTTTCTGCTCATTGTAAAATACACCACTGACACAAACGACCAGGCCTTAAGAGATTGGAACACCGTAGGATGAGGACTGTAATACAACGAATTGCAAGTAACATTTATATTAAAAAATTAAGCTGGTCAACCGACGTGAAGAAGTTTATTTTTTATAAGTAAAACCAGCGTAAAGAAATCAAAATGGAATTCATATACATTGACTACATACGGGACAACTAAAATACCTGCTATGAACGTTAAGTTTTTTTTAAAGCATGCTATGAACGTCAATTTAAATGCCCATAAAATGGTTTGAGCATTCAATTCGGCGTACTCCAAGGCCTAAATTATCGAAAATTCGAAAAAGACAAGAAAAGCCGGATTTTCTATTGCAATATTTATCTTAAGGGCAGTATCAAAACTCAGATATCAATTCAAACCACATATTTTTGCAAGTATATCAAATCCAAAAGCTCCAGAATCAAATGGGTATCATAAAAGAGAACTAAAATCACCAACGTAGAGCCTCTAAATCCAAGTAACGCATGGAACAAGGAAAAATGAACAATATAGCAACCTCAGGGTCATCTGTATCCTTACCAAAGCCGGCTTTTCTACCAGATCTTCGCGCTGATTATGATGAACCACAAACAAAACGAGGCCTGCAATAGCGAACAACCCAAGAAGCGCCCAGATCCAACACGAAAACCTCCTTCGAACTGGGCGCCGGTACTCGGCCGGCCGCCGCCGCATCTTCCGCGGACTCCTTCCACAATTCACAACCAAATTAAGTATCCGCACCGACAAATATTTCAGATTCAATCAAACAGCCATCAAGTTTTGGCTCACTCGGGTCAGACACCACATCAATAATTCAAATTGACCCATATCCCGATTCAATCAACAACCTACTAAAACAAGAACTCTCAGCATACCACCCTAGTTTTGGCTCACTTGGATCGACACCAAATTTTAGTACATGAACGAAGAACTCGCTGTATGGCATATACAAATACACTCTAACGTGAAATAATCAAGAACTGAAGAGAGTGACAACAATTAGAATCTTTAGGTTATTTGGGAATTGAATAACGAAAACGAAAACGAAAGCACCAGGGCTGATGATGGTGATCTGTGAGTGCGCGTGCGTATATTGAAAAACTTGGGAAGAGAGCAAAGAATTTCCCAAAAGGGCTTTTGAACGTGAAATTGAAGCTCCAAGCAATGAGTGAGGTGCTTGGCGAGGGAAAGGAAAAGAAAAGAAAAGAAAAGAAAATAACAAAGGTAAAGGACGGCACATGAAACCATGTGCTATCCGTCTCATGTTAAGGGCGTCTAGGATTTTCCTCCGAAGAAGAGACTTGGAATTTACTTGGTGAAACCTTTTTTTTAATTAAAATAATTATCGGGCAATCTTATGCTAAGCATTAAAAATAAATAAATTAAAGCTATTATATTCTTAATTTGATAAGTCGTATATCGTTTATATTATTTAAATAATAAAATTTAATTTATAAATTTTAAATTTTAAATTTTATTTTAAAATTAAATTACGTCATGTAAACAATTTATTAAAGAGTAATACTACGTACAATCTCTATTTAGATATTGCATTTTAAGCCTAGTTATTTTTATTTTTAAATTTTTTTAAAATTACAATAATATTTTTATTAAAATGGTTTTTTTTTCATTTAATAAAGAGTTTATACATGCAATCCTCAAATAAAAACGGTAAATAAAATTTCTCTTTATTAAATATATTTTACACTCTACCTTGAAAATATAATTTTTCTTTTGATTTTCCTCCCAAGAGTCTATTTTTTTTTTAATGCAAGTTACCGTTTGTAATCGAAATAGGATTATAATTGTAAAAGTGATTGAAAAGAGACGGATGGTATTCATTTAGTGTTATAAAAATTAGTAATGCTAAATATAATCTTAAAGTGTTCAAGTCTCGTATATTTTTTTTAAAAGAATAATGAAATTATTATTAAAAAATTAAATTTTATTTTATGTAAATCTCTTATTTATCTATTTGTTTTAAAAGAATTGTACGAGACTTGTAAACAAATCATTTATATATATATATATATATATAAATGCATAGTTTGCAAAAACTACTCGTAAATCTTGAATCCGTGTCCGAAAGCATTATAGCATTTGAAATGGTTTTTATTTTTCTATTTTTTAATTCCAGATAACTTTCATAACATGTCTAGTTGTTGTTTTGAACTAATTTGAGCTTAACCGTTGTTTGTTTTCCATTTTTATGGGCTAAATGCCACATCAAAATTGTCCAACTTTCTTATTTAGGTCCAATTTAAATACATAAATAGTTTCATTTCATTTTATTATTATAATTTTTTTAAATTTTTATATAAAATATAATAAATAATTTAATATTTTAAAATTTTAAAATAATAATAATATTATATTGGAGTGCATGTATGCCGAAGCCCAACACATGCTAAAATAACTCTGGTAAAATATTATATTGGGTTGCCACCCAGATGATGTTTGTTTTAGGGACAGACAATGCCATTTAATGGGTTCCCCATTCTCTGACTGCATATCACATGTAATTGTTATAAGGTGCATAAAATAGGATGCAATTTCCTTCACTTATTCTGCCCAATAATGAATGTGTATCTGGCCCACTCATTACCTTCTGTTTATTTATAAATTAATAAATAAAAATAAAAAAGAGAGAGAATTGTTTCTTGGACAGTAAAAAATGTTTTCCATTGTTGGGCTAGGCAATGACTGGAAGAGCTGTAAAGAGTTTCCAGGCTGTGTTTAGGGGATGATTTATGGGAAGGGTAAGCTGCCCTTAAGGTGAAGGGTGACATAAAGGCATTATAAATTTACACATAAAACATTTTTCTAATATTATTTTGATTTTTATTAGTATTAATAAAGTCTCTATGGATTTCTTTTACTTGAAGACTGGTTTTACGATTCTGCCCTTTCTTTTGCTTGGGGCTTCATTCTGCATGGGCCTGCTTTTATTGGGGTGGTTTGTCTTCTGGCTGTATGCCTGTATCATTATATTGGAGTGGTTTGTGTGGCCAATCAGTGTTTAAAGTATGGTCTCAACGTGATTTATACTTCTCTTGAGACATTATTACAATCATCAGCAATGCCAAGTGAGAGCATCAACACTAGACGCCGGATGCATTATTCGATGCTCTAGCTTGGCGTTAGACTGGGAGTGTGCAACATCTACTCTCTCAACCTTTGATCACAAAGAGAATATTAGTAATTTAAGCCATGATAGAATGGCCCAAAAAAGAGAATATTAGTAATTTAAGCCATGATAGAATGGCCCAAAGCGAATATTGGGTATTTATTTTTTACTAAAAATAGATTTCATTTTATTCAATGAAATCGAAGTTACAGTACTGATTAGTCAATACATGAAAAACTCAGATTACAAACTAAACTACTCATCTGTTTAGGGCTCTCCCACCCACAAATTTATTTGTAACAGACATTATCTTGATTTCTAAAAACTCTCTCCTGACACAAAAAAAGTGCTCTATAAAAATAAAACTAATCGACTCATCTTCCAAAAGAAGAGATGTCCTGTCGCACTTTGTCCTCCCAAGGAGGAGCGGCACGCACCTGCTCTAGACATCAAGTCTAATAGTCTATTTTTTTTTATCAAAAATAAAACAACAGAACTACAAATACCTAGAAGAAACTAAAAAGAGATCTACAAATAAAAAGGAACACATGGACTAAAAAAAAAACACTAGGCAAGAGACTGTAAAAAGGGCCCAGCCTAAAATTGGGCCCAACCTGTGTGCAAATGGGAGCTCATCCCTTAAAATATTGAGTATCTAAGAGAATACCCTATACTCAGTAATGAGAATGGATGATTTATGAGATCGTATATTATTTAAGAGGGAGAAGTTTTTCTTTTTGTAAAGGCTCCAATGAGACTTTAGTTATATCATTACTAGGGCTGTGCATATGACCTATAGACCCAACCCATCCGATTTGGCTAGTTATTCTGGGTTGGCATCGTGTCAGATCTCCATCCCGACTGATAACGAGTTTGAAAAATTAAACCGTCCGGACTCATCACGTCGTTCATCGTCGCTGTTTAGTAGACTTTTGACTTCTCAATTGCAGGAGTTAAATATGCTTGATTTTCTTTCACCTGGATGAGAGGAGTTTTGTTTAACCATCAGGCCAATGGATGTTGTAACCTTGGATAAAATCAGCTTTTGTGGGTTCACTTACTTTCTTCAGTACATGGGTTTGTCATTTAGATGTTTGAAGCTATATAACTGTTGGTCTTTGATGCTTCACTACAGTCTACAATTATAGTTTCTTGTTTTTTTAATGTTAGAATAATGCAATAACAGTCTCCCTACTTTTATGCCACTACTATGGTTTTGGATCTCAATGTCTCATGGCTGGCCTTTTGCATCTCAACTTCGCTTATATTTAGGGCCGGCTCAATACATTACAGGGCTTTATGCTAAAATTCTGAGTGAGGCCTTTTTTTTTTAAGTAAAATTAAATAAATTTATTTTTATTTTTATATTATATTTTTATTTAAAACTAATTCCAATCATTTTGTAAAGGAAAATTATTGATTAAGATTTTAGACCACATTTTCAATTAATAACTAACTTAATCTTTATTAGGAAACTTTTTATTTAAAGAGAATTTTATCAAATCTAGTTTTACAAGTACTTTAAACTCTTAGACACTATTATAATAATTATTGTCAATAAAGTTAAATAAACAACTTACACATTTGGAAAAAAAAAAAAAAGGGTTATTGCCTCTTCAAAGGATTATACAAAAATCTTTTATGAATACTGAAAAATTAAATTTTACTATTTATATTTTTCACATTAATTATATATTAAATTAATAATAACAAAAGAGAAGTGTATTCTTAAAAGGAGAATAGGTAAAATAATTATTATATGTGATACTTTTAAAAGCTAATAATGATATAATATCTATTTAATCTTGTTTATATTCTCATTTTCATTGAGTTAATTAAAATTTTTTTTGGGTATATATATATTTTTTAAAAATCTACTTTATATATATTTTTGGAAGGCCTTCTTCTATTAGGGGCCTTAGGTAATTGCCTAACTTGCCTAATTGAAGAGCCGATCCTGCTTATATTTATTAGAATAATTTTACTCAACATCTTTATACCGCACACCACACATAATTTTTTATCATTTTTTTTCTTAACATGTTTATGGTGTAGGGATGATTTAACTCAATTAGTTTAGTAGAAATAAAGCAAAAAAAAAAAAAAAGGTTAAAAATTAAAAATAAAATTAAAACATGTATGGTGTGTGGTGTAGGATGATGTGTAGTAAAGCCCATAACCTTACACCACACACTTGCTGAGTAGAACAACTCTTTTATTTTTTTCTACCCAATAAGTGTGTGGTGTAAGATTGCTTAATAGAATTTTTCTTTTATAATATGACTTGTTGCATTCATTTTTATTACTTTCTTGGTGCAGCTTCTAATTCTTGGTTATTTCATCTCAACTGAGATGAGCAAGCATATAAAAAATGTTGATCTTAACAGAGATCTAATGGAGATTGTAAATCATCTTTATTTTTCAAGTAGCTACAGTAATCTCGCTATATTTGGATCAAACTATTCACACATCTAAACTACTATTAATTCATTGCTCTTTCCAAAACTTTTTGAAAAATGCTAGTTTGTCTCCTTAAAGTGTCCCTAGTGCAAAAGTGTGTTTTATTTTGAAAAATGTTGGTTTGCCTCCCAAAATGCCCCTCTATTTTGAAATTGTGTTTTTTGCATTAGGGCTAAAAGTATTAGTAGTGAACTTAACAAAATTTAGCCAAAATTTAGCTAGAGAATTCACTTTTATAGATTTAGCTAGCCACCTTTCAACAACACCAAATAACAAACTCTCAAAATTTATCATTATTCTATTAAAATATTGATTTTGACTCTTTCACTTATTTTAATTCTAATTGTAATTTGAATTTTTATTCATTTAAAAAGTACACATTAATTTTCCAACGTTGATATTAGATTTTAAAAGAAAAAATTGGCATCAACTAATAATAATATTACAAATCTAGAACTTGAAGCACTTCAACAAGATGATGCCATGTTATTGAAATAATGATTGATGGAGACTGGCCAAATTTTGTAGTTGAGTTGGGGATTTGAGCGCTACGTGTTTTTGAGACAAATAAGAATTTTTTGGAATTGTGACCTCGCATGAAACGAATAGCATGCTGGAGAGAATTTTTTATGCCAAAATAATATTTGGGTAACAATTTGGATTTAACAGATTTGACAAGTGAAAATGATCAAAATTTAAAGTACTGTAGCTTATTGAGTCCACTACTAATACTTTAAGTTGGGGGGGCACTCTAAGGGCATAGTAGCATTGTCCATACCTTTTTTCCCACTGCCTTTGTTTGGCCTTATTTTCATTTCAGCCCCTCTCCCCTCTCCTTTGTTTGGCGCCATCTTCTTCCTCAAAGTAAAATTGTTGCTCTTTGATTCCATCACTGAAAGTAAGCATTCTTGTGCTGTAAGCTCTTCTCTCTCCTATTCAAGCATTCTGTTGTCCTTACGGTTGTAGAAAATATTATGAAGATTTTTCCTTCATTGTTGCGGTTCTGAGTAGAACTATGGTATTTGTGCAATCTTCCATGTCAATCTCTTTATTCTCCAACTCCATTCTCTCCTCTCTAAATATGAGATTTTTAAGCATCTTACTATGCTTGGGCTTGGTATTACATAACCCATCCATTACTAATTTCCTGAGGATTTCTTACTCAAAAACCAATTGGGTAGCTTCTGCGTATGCGTATAGACCAAATCAAAGTAGAAAAGCTATAAAATAATAAAAATAATCAATAAATAAGTAAATAAAAAATCTTGGATGCTCTACTATTGAAAGATATGCAATTGCTTGTCAACCATTGACTTTATAAGCTGCAAAGCACATTGTGAGAGAGAAGCAAAAGAAGTGGAGGAGAGTGGTCGGAAAACTCTAAAATAAATGGTTCTTCTCTCTGAAGACTAGTAAGGTTATGTGTTTTCTTCTTTTTCTTGATATGGAGATTGACGAAGAATATTCCATTTATTGATTGAGAATTAAGTTGTAGAGGCACCCTTAGCATTTTCCTTTACGTTAGATGGAAAGGCGCCCATGTGGGGCTGACCCCCTCCTTGACTGCAGTGTAACGCATGGCTTTAAGCCATGCGTTATAGGCGTTTGTATGGGCAATTGAAGGTTGGCCTTTAAGGCCAGTCGTGTGTATGAGACTATAAATAGTCTCCCTACAGTTGGTTTTTTGTCCCATATGAAAATAGACAAAATCTCTCTCTCTTTTTGTTCTCTCTTGATAAAGTATTTAGGTTGTAGATTTTTTAAGTGATACTCTAGTTTTATACTACGTAGTACAATTCACTACTAAGAGGAAACGTTTGTGAATTGTCAATCTGGAGAAACTTGTGAAGCAATTTTATAAGTTGAGCTTAAGGTATTATTCTGCTATACTTTCTTTCATTGGTATCAGAGCCAAGTTTTAAATTGTTCCCAGTGATATGTCTCTGTTTTTTGTTCATGTAATATGCATATTTTTTTCTTACACTTTAAATAAAGCCTTTTTATAGTGTTAGATCTCTGTTTTAGGAGCTAAAATTCAGGAGTTTATTTTGGGTTCATTGACGTTGGATTTGCTAGGAAAAAGAATTTTTCTCAATTTTATCATCTCTATTGGGTATTTGTAGCTTATCATATTGTTTTAATAGTTGAGTTTTGTGTTGTTTGGATGAAGGCATTATGTTGTACTAATTCGAAGATGAAGTGATTGGAGGAGTGTTAGTGTAAGTTGGGATTCTGAGTGAGGTCCTTGATGAATAATTTGAAGCAAGATTTAGTACCAAAAGAAAGTTGAAGAAGAAATAGTTTCTAGATATTTTCATTTCCATCAAATTATTGACCTTTAATAGTTGAAAGAGGATTTGGAGAGCCTGTATTGATCGCAATGAATATAGATGATGTGGTTTACATTTAGGATTACTAGGCACTATGCCTTTCTTAAGTAGGGAGTTGGTGTTTTTGATTTTGCAATTCTTGGATAAGCAAAAATTTAAGGAAACAGTTCATAATTAAGTCCTATTACACTATTCATTATGTAAATGTAGTCATTGTCTAAGACCTCGTTTGGTTATACAAATGAGATAATATGAGATGAAAAATCTTTAAATAATAGTGAGATAATTTATGAATAGTAATAAAATTATTTGAGTTAAGATGTTTTATGAGATTTTGGGTAATGAGAGAAATATTCGAATAAAAATATTATAAAGTTGAAGTATTGTTTAAATCATCAAATGGGGCTAAATCATCTAACTGGTTACCGTGAAAACTTTAGAAAATAAAAAAATACAAAACTTTCAAGCATAGTTTAATAACAAGCCTCTGTTTATCCTTAGATAAAAAAGGTAAAAAAGAAAAGAAAAGAAAAGAAAAATGAGCCTAATGTCTACTCAAATAAGCCTAGTTTATGTAATATGTATTGTAAAAAAGGGCTTATTTGGCTTATAAATTTTTATTTTGTGTGTATTGAATATAATTATATTATACTGTATATAGAAAAATATTGTAAATATAAAAAGATATGAGGAAATATTAAATTTATTAATAGTCAGAGAAAATATTTAAAATGAATAAAAAAAATGTTAAAATAAGATTACATAAATGATATATATATATAATAGAAAAACTGATGTATAGTATATTGTAAAAATTATTAAATAAAATAGAAAAAGTGAATTTTGATAATGTATTTTAAATAATTAATACAAAAACTATTGGGAATGCTAAGCTGCTCTCCCCCTTTTGTGAGGATTCTTCCCCTTTTTGGTAGAGAGATGGGAGAGAGTTTTATTTGAAACTAGAATAATATATATTGGATTAATTACAAATGTTTGCATTCAGCTAGCATAAGAGTAGAAATACAATTAGCAGTAGATTCTATATCGATCAATTCAGATGTTAGAGACATTGCCTCCTTGGCAAGTCGTTGAGCTATCCCATTTGCAACCCTCTTGACATGTCTTATTCTCTAACCAAATTCAACAAATAAAGTTCTTATTTCTGAAGTAAGACAACTAAAACATTTAGCAAGATCATCTTTAGCTAAAATAGCATCAACAATTTGGGATGGGTCTCCTTCAAAGAAAACATTTAGTAGGCCAAGATCCTTGCAAAAATAAGTTGGTGCTCGTAGACCCCATACTTCAGCTATAGATGGTTCTAAACAAAATGTTAGAGGTTTCATCAAGCTAGCAAGAACATGACCATTAACGTCCCTAATAACAACACCAATACCAATTTTTCTGTTTTCAGTATATATGACTACATCTGATATGAACCCGCAGGAAGAGAATCCCTTGAACCCACAATCAAATTGAAAACTCACCCAAGAAAGCCAAAATCAAGTCAATGGATGGAGAATCTAGACCCGATGAGAACCCGTTTCAAGAACCTAGATTATATTAAAATCTAGACCCGTTGAAGAACCCGTCTCAAGAACCCAGATTACAAGGAGGAACGCCACAAAGGTTGTGATTTGCCTTTGATAAGTTCAAAAGTTCAATCAAGAACAAGAGGAGTAAACTCAACTCACAATTAAAATTCAATGTTGTCTAACCTTTCAAATGAGGCTACAAAAAGTATTTAAACCAAAGCCTAATTGAAACCCTAGCCAAAATAAAGCCTTTTGTCCCAAAAATACCCCTGATGAACAGTGTATCGCTACAGTACCGCAGCTGCTACAGTAACGCTACAGTAACTCTAGTTTTGAAACCCTAGTTCCTAAAATGTCACTTTCCAAATAAGCCCTTGGCCACAATACAAGGCCTTTCCAAAACCCTAGTTCATAATAAATAAGTCATATCATCCCCAAACCCACTTATTCAAAACTAATAAAATAAATCCATTAACCAAGTTAAAAACCTCCAATAATAATAGGTCCTATCTCTAGGTCATGTCTTCCACAGCTTGAATCAAGTGGATCAAAACTGGTTCTCCTTGTTTCAAACCCATTTTGAGTGTTGGGCTCTTGCTAGCTTCATCCCAAGTGGATTGCACCAATCCTTGCATCGCTTCCTTGATCTTTTTGGCTCTTGATCTTGTAATTGGCCCATCTGGAACTTGCAAATGATCTTTAAGACTAGGCCCATCTGGGTTCCCATCATTCCCCCTCTCCTCAAAAGGATTCGACCTCGAATCTTCACCTACATCAAAAGGAGAAAGATCAGAAACATTGAAAGAAGCAGAAACATTATACTCACCTGGAAGGTCCACTTTATATGCATTGTCATTAATTTTCTCAAGAATTTGAAAAGGTCCATCTCCTCGAGGATGCAACTTAGTCCTTCGATGGGCTGGAAATCTCTCTTTGCGCATGTGAACCCAAACCCAATCTCCTGGTTCAAAGATGACACGCCTTCGTCCTTTATTAGCTTGAGAAGCAACCCTTTCATTCTTTTGGACAATTTGAAGCCGTACCCTCTCATGAAGTGACTTCACCAACTCCGCCTTCTTTTGTCCATCCAAGCTACTCCTGCCATCAACAGGTAAAGGCATCAAATCTAAAGGAGTAAGTGGATTAAAACCATAAACAATTTCAAAAGGAGAATATGAAGTAGTAGTATGCATGGTCCTGTTATATGCAAACTCTATAAATGGTAAACAATCCTCCCAAGTTTTTAAATTCTTATGAACAACAGTGCGTAAAAGCTGAGTTAAAGTCCTATTAACTACTTCAGTCTGACCATCAGTCTGCGGATGACATGTAGTGGAAAATAAGAGCTTAGTACCCAATTTCCCCCACAACACCTTCCAAAAGTAGCTAAGAAATTTAACATCCCTATCAGAAACAATACTCCTAGGTACACCATGGAGTCGCACTATCTCCCTGAAAAACAAGTCAGCTATGTTTGTGGCATCATCTGTTTTATGGCATGGAATGAAATGTGCCATCTTACTAAATCTATCCACAACCACAAAAATAGAATCTCTACCCATTTTTGTCCTAGGCAGCCCCAAAACAAAGTCCATAGATATGTCTACCCATGGCTCACTAGGAACGGGTAAGGGTGTATACAACCCATGTGGCATAACCTTAGATTTGGCCTTCCTACATGTAATGCACCTGCCACAAATGCGATTGACATCTCTCTTCATCTTAGGCCAAAAGAAATGTTCATGCAAAATATCTAAAGTCTTCTTGACACCAAAGTGTCCCATTAATCCTCCACCATGTGCCTCACGCACCAATAACTCACGCATAGAACAACTTGGCACACAAAGTTTGCTTTCTTTAAACAAATAA